>VHZZ01008315.1:10888-27619 GCA_009801015.1 Silene noctiflora
GACTTAGCATGACTTGACGATACAAAGGAATGCGGCGCCCCCGAATCAAAGAAAACGAAAGTAGGAACGTTATTAACAAGAAAAGTACCAGTGAAGATTTTCGCATCCTCCAAAACAACTTGCTTGTCCATCATGAAGAGTTTATTGTTGTTCTTTTGGCCACGTCCCTACATCGTACTAGATGACGCAGTAGACTTGGCAGTTGATGCCTAATTGGCATTAACCACCAGACGATGATAAGAACCTCCACCACTGCGGTTGAAACCACCATTGTGACTCTTCCCTCCCTGGTTACTCCATGACCTAGCTGGCCGGTTGCTCGCATAGCTCTACGCCTGAGAAAAGTTCCCCTGAGACTGCCTCTGAAAGCCCCTCACAAGTGCATTAGTACACTCATGTGTCTTGTGGCTAGCACCACCACAGTTGAAACATGAGATACCCCAGTTAGCACCACTATTGCGACCTCCCCGGCTATAAGAAGATCCGCCACTGAACCCCGACCCCGATGAATTAAGCCTTAGGCTGATTGTGGTTGCCCCGCTTGTAGCTAGAATGGCCAGCACCCTCACTCTCAGCCTTCCTTTTCTCTGAACCCTTCTTCCTGGTTTCCTTGGCCAGCTCGACCAATCTCTAAACTCTCCGAGCCCTCCTATACACCTCTTTCCCATCCGAATGAGTCCCCGTCGGCAGCTTCTCCATGATCTTATAAGTCAACCCCTTCTCTAACCGAAGTGCCAAGTTGACGAGTTTCAACCCCATATACTCAGCATGCCTAGACTAGTCGTTGAACTTATGGTAGTACTCTGTCACCGTTATACCCTCAGTCATCACGAAAGCATCAAACTCATCCCTTAGCTTACGAAGAACATGCTCCGGAACGAACTCATTCCTCATAGCCCATTTAATCTCAAACCATGGAATCTCGGTCTCACCCTGCTTCAGATAGCTTTCCAGCGTACCCTCCTTCACCTAATCCCACCATTCCCTAACCGAATTTTTTAGGTAGAACGCAACATGATCCACCCAGAACTCCTCTGGGCAATGCACCACCCCGAGGATATTCTCCATCTCATAATGCCAGTTGTCGAGCAAGATCGGCTCACCCGTGCCTAAGTAGGTTGTGGGATTGAAGCGAACTATGGTAGTACTCATTTTGGAAAAGTCTACCCCCGTCTCCTTCTCCTTCCTAAACCTCTTAAGAGTCTCGATGAGGGAATCTTGGTGCTCAATTATCTTTACGATATCCTCAATGCTCATGTCTTGAGCCGTAACATATGTTGCCGATCTCTTTGGCGGCATTTCTTTGAGCTAGAGAAAAAGGATAAATGTAAGAACATAGCCTACGGCTCAAAGCAAAAACAGTCCGCAGAAAGTCGCACTCGATCGAGTACTAAAACAGACTCGGTCGAGTAGGACAAACTCGATCTAGTTAATACACACTCGATCGAGTAACTAGACTTCCAGAAACTGATGAGGGTCTGACATAAAACATACTCGGTCGAATTCAACACACCCTCGATCGAGTAACGCCTACTTGATCGAGTCCCCCACTTACTCGATCTAATAAGTATGAAATAGGGATTCTGCCCAAATATCACCAAATACCTACTTGATCGAGTTGGCTCTACTCAGTCGAGTCCCACCTACTCAAACGAGTTCCTCCTACTCGATCGAGTCATGCTCATAAACTACTCTACCCACATGAATTCCATCATAACTTTACGCAACAACATTAAAAGTATATATACGCAGCATACATCACCCTTTTCCTATTCACATGTTACTAGCATCAATCAAACAATAAGCATAAATCCACAACATGTTTCACGTCATACTCCAAATACTTCTATCATCCCATCCAATTCATCCAACTCAACCACATATCTCATCCATCCCATGACACACCCCTTTGTGACCGGTTCAATGTTGCAAGGGCAAGTTCGCGACTTTATGACGTCTCCCAAGTCTTTGCATTAGCTCCCAACAACTCCTACCCGGGTTCATTTTAATTTGACTCTCCATGTTCATAAAACTCATTGGTTACAGGTTCCAAAATCGTCGCTCTGATACCACTTTGTAACACCCCCACATACCAAGGTGCCTTACCAAGCCCACCCTAACATATAGAGATGCTACCATCTCGGTTATCCGAGGCAAAATATATGAAAAGTGACCATCAAGAAAGAACATTTAAAGTTCAAATAGTATAAGTCATACATTCCTAAAACCAAAATTGCCAAAAACTGTGAATTACGATACAATTGTCTCGAACCAATACTACTAAACCAAAATTGTCATAAGACTAAGTGGAAGACTAGATAAAAGACCAAGTAATGACTCCATCCTATGCAACCCGTGAGATTTCCAAGGCATACCTTCTAATCAACTGGTCACCATCTCCGAATGGATCACTACAGTTTTCAAAACACATAAACGGGGCCAGTTACTGCATAATAAGATAAGACAATCACAACACAATAGAATCGCATTCCTCCAACTCCACAATACTCCATACACCTGACTACACACAAAGTATGTAGTCCTGCCAGCTTACCCGTCGCAACAGGTAAACCACTCCGCCAGTGGGGACCGCAGCCTTACCACCTAAGCCCCGCTCAAAACCATAGAGCGCAAAACCCAATGATTATTAGTGTACACATCCCCCTTGTAACGGGAAACACATGGCGCGAACAAGGGAGTGACGCCATTCCCTCAAATGACTCCACTCAGCCGAGGGCACACCTCGCGAACCATATACAATAACAACAATCATCCATAAAACTGAAAACATGTCAATATCAAAATATAACATCATAATCATAATCACACTGATATCATCACATCACCTTAACTAATTACACAATAACTGAGTAGGGAAACCCTACCAGAGATGGAAATCACAAGGCTAGCGCAAACAATCAGAATCTCTCTTCTACGAAGTCACCTCATATATCATAAACATCAAATTGTAATCTACACAACCATTAACTCCCAAAAACCCCCAATCTACCCAATTAGGGTTTAAACAAAATTACTGAATCAATATGAAAATGACATAAGGATCTTACCCACAATACGACGATCACGACGGTATGAAAAGCCCTAAAAGTTATGCACTCTAGCTTCTGATTTGATAGTAAAGAAAAGGGAAGATCTTAAGTAGTTTGAGTTCTCCTTTTGAAAAGTTATAAAAGTAAAAGTAAAAATGAAAGAAAACATCGTTGTTATATAAAGCCTCCCCTTTTCTTTGAAATCAGACCGGACGCAAAATCCGTAACAGCGAAGTTACTCGATCGAGTAACTAACGTACTCGATCGAGTAGTCTCCACTAGATCGAGTTCCCCGAACTCGGTCGAGTAACTAACAAACAGACTTCTTCCAGAATCTGATCATAACCTACTCGATAGAGTACGCTCTACTCGATAGAGTACCCAAAGGCCAGAAAACCTGAGGTATTACAACATACTTAAGAACTAGGGTTTACTAACTAAGAATAGAGGAAAAGGTATGAGAGTTATACTTAGATTTTGTGATTATTTTGTGGGATTTTTGAAGATGTGAGGATAAGGTTTAGTAGGGGAATGAAGGAAAAATATGAAAAAGAGACGAGTTAAAGAGCAAAGGTCCACAAATGATTACACGCACAAAAGAAGGACAGCGACAGGTCACTTGGTCAAATACACGGTGCACTCGGTCGAGTGGCTAGTGACTCAACATCAGAATCTATTCCCAAAACACACAGGTGTCACTCGTTCCTCACTCGGTCGAGTAAGCTCCACTCGGTCAAGTACTCAGTGTACTCAGTCGAGTGTATGCCTTAGAAATTATGGGTATTACAATCTTCCCCCTTAGAACGAACTTCGTCCCCGATGTTCACACCCGACTCAAACAAGGTACTTTAAATAAGAATACCCATGCCCCGCCCACACATCAAAGAAGGTCTTTACTATCCAAGACACTTATACACTCACATTGGTTAAGACAACTAACGACTATAACAACTATGAAGGTGGAGTAAGCTAACTAACAAAAGAAGAAACTTACATTTGCGTAATATGCTTTGCTCCTCTAAAAACAAGGTTACGGCCTCGTAACCAAACCCATTACCTCCTCAAAAAGGTGAGGATACCACTCTTTCATTGATTCCTCGTCTTCCCACGTTGCCTCTTCCACTTTGTGATTAGACCATAATATCTTCACCAACACCATTTCCGCAAACCTTGTCTTTCTTACTTTCTGGTCTAAGATTTCCAAAGGAGTCTCCACATAGGTTAAAGCATCATCAACTCAATTGTCTCCACTTCTAGAAGATGGGAAGGATCACATATGTACTTTCGCAATTGGGATACATGAAATACATTGTGAACACGAACGAGTGTCGGGGTAAGTTCTAAACGGTAGGCCACGTCCCAGACCCTATCCAATATCTTATACAGCCCTATGAACTTTTGGCTCAACTTTCTCCTCTTCCTGAATCATATCACACCTCTCATCAGAGAAACCTTGAGTAAAACCTTTTCACCCACCGCGAATTCAATATCGCTTCTTCTCAAGTCGGCATAGCTCTTTTGTCTATCTTGTGCCACTCTCATATTTTCTCAGATTACATGCACTGGATCTATCATGTCTTGAATCATTTGAGTCCCAAAATGACGGCTTCGGTGCTATCGTCCCAACATATAGGGCTTCAACACTTCCTTCCACACAAAGCTTAAAACATGGTCACGCCAATGCTTGCATGGTAGCTATTATTATAGAGGTATTCAATCAAATCAAGCCTTTTCTCCCAAGTACCCATGTAGCTTTACCACGTTCTTCCGGTAGGCAATTGCTAGTTCTATCTTGCTCCAAGTATCTTTCATTAGTATGAAATGATCCTATTTAGCGAGCCTATCCACAATCATCCAAATCATGTTGTTCCCCTTTTGAGTCCTTGGCAATCCCACAATGAACTCCATTGGTATTGATTCCCATTTCCATTCCGGCACATCTTGAGGTTGAACTTTCCCTTGCGATCTCTTGTGCTCCCCTTTTCCTCTTTAGCAAGTCAAACAATAGTGTTGTCGTCAAACTACCAAATAATATTTATATCTCAACAAACTAGCATAGCAAGTAGGTAGAGGTCGAACCCAAAGACGGGGGAATCTAAATTGTTCAATCCAAGTTTAATTGTGGTAAGGTTGTCATAATTGCTTTGAATTTATAGTCTAAACTAATGAAAGCAATTAAATAACAAGAGTTAAATCAACAAGAATCAATAAAGTAGAGGTGTAAACAGATGATTAACAAACACTAGGGTGTCATGGGTTCATAGGGGAATCATGGTACAATCATAAAAAATGAGTCAAACAAACAATCATGATTGTGTTGGAATCGAGTTGATTTATGTCTTACAATTCCTAGAGAGACTTAGGTCTCGGGGTCGAATGAGTTTATAGCTTACGACACCTACAATGACGTGGTCCTCCCTATTCAACTATATGCATGGTCTAAAAATCCTTAAGTTTGTTTACGTCTTACAAGTCTTGTTGAAAAGATAAAGAATCATGCTAGATTATGTTGTCAATCAAGCATTTCATCAAACATAACATGTGCATAAATTGAAAACTCAACATAAAATAATTCATATGAACTCATTAAGCATAGATATAACCCATGATTACTCCCCTAATCCCGCACTAACCCTAACTAGAAGACTACTCACTGCACATCATCATTAGCATGTTAATAATGTTGTCACCCATTATTGCAAGGTTAAGCATGATGAACAAGTAAGGGAAATAACAAAGGATTAATGAAAGATAAGAGATGTACCAACTTGAAAAGTAAAGATGAATATAAATAAATGATAATCCTTGAATAAAGATGGAGACTTGTCACTTAGTCTTCAAATACATACCTAGGAGATCCAAATGTAAACTATTGAAAGTGTAGATTGAAAGAACAATTATTGAAAGATTAAAGTGCTTTGTTGAAAGATTAATGACTAATATATTCCTAATCTAAGAGAGTATTCTAATCTAAGAACTTAACCTAATATAACGAGACATAATCTCAAATTATTACAAAGTAGGGTATATATAGTAGCTACAAGATTAGGGTTGACTAAGGGCTTAAATAACGATTAGGCCCCTTAATAAAGTCTAAAGCCTTGCTAGAGCCAGAGTAGGTCATGCGACTCCTATCCTTGCATGGGGAATCCTGTCATCTGGCTCGCTCGAGCTGGGCAGATCTCGCTCGAGCTGAAGGTCAGCTCGCTCAAGCTGGGCAGAGCTCGCTCGAGCTCTCCCAGTTTCCTCCATGCTTTGGCTTGGCTTCTCCCTAAGGCGTGGGGACAGGTCTTGACTCATAGGGGTTCCGCCTCATTGCCCGAAATTTTTCTTTATTGACTAAGGCCTTTAGTCATGGTCTCTTCTTTGATGCTTGGTCGTTGCATGAGATCAATTAAGCTCCAAAATACTCCAATCAAGCAAGGTTAGCGCTCTTGTCCTACCAACGACACCAAAACCTCAGTGAATATCAAATAGAAAGCTAAAGACAAGAAACGACCATAATATGCACGTAAAAGAAAGTGGAATGTGGTTAGTTAGAGGACTAAATGTGCATAAATACGAGTCACATCAAACAATTTGCCATGAACTCCGCCACTTCCCTATTCATGTTTAACCACCAAAACGTCTTCTTGGTCCTGGTACAACTTTTTACCACCCGGATGCACCGAGTAAGGTGTATTATGGGCTTCATTCATAATCTTCTTTTTAATATCTTCATCATTTGGTATGCACCATCTCCCTTTGAACCCAAGACTTCTGTCCACATGCAATTCAAACATTGATGCTTCAACCTTATCCAAGGCTTCCTTCCACTCTTGATGCTTGGAATTATTCATTTGTTTCACACAAATCTCGTCATACAATTCGGGATCCAAAGTCAAGTCACCAATTTCTTCTCCCTTCCGGATCACATGAATATCCATCTTTCCCACTTCTTCATTTAGCCTCATCATGGATAGTGCAGTACACAATGAGTTGACCGACTTCTTACTCAAAGCATTGGCCACCACATTAGCCATCCATTCATGGTACACGATTTCCATGTCTTAGTCCCTAGTGAGTTTTATTCATCTCCTTTACCTCATGTTCAACTCATTTTGGGTGTAAATGTATTTTAAGCTTTTATGATTGAAAAATACCTTAAAGGTTGCTCCATATAGGTAATGGGTCATGCGTTGGAAAATTTTCCTCATAGAGCTTCGATTGTCGCGACGTATAAGCGATCACTTTACCGTTTTGCAAGAGCACACATCCCAAACCATCCTATAGAGTTAAGAAGTCCATCTTACAATTCCCAACCCACTTGAAACGATTTTCTTTCCTCGTCAATGATGTCAATGGTCTAGCAATCTTTGAGAAGTCTTTCAAAAATCTTCGGTAATAGCCGGCTAGGTCAAGAAAACTCCGTATTTCCGTGACATATTTAGGTGCCTCCAACTTTGACATGGCTTCTATCTTGCATGGATCCATGGAAACTCCCTCCTTTGACACCACATTTCCTAAAAATGCCACCTTCTGCTAAGTTTGGCATAGAGTTTGTGGTCTCTCAAAGTTTGCAACACGGTTCTCAATTACTCTTCATACTCTTCTTTGGTCTTAGAATAGACCAAGATGTCATCTATAAACACCACCATAAACTTGTCCAAGTACGAGCTTAATACTCTATTCATGAGGTCCATGAACACGGCCGGGGCATTTGTCAATCCGAACGGCATCGCCACAAATTCATATTGCCCGTACCGTCACCGCAATGCGTTTTTGGAATATCCACATCCTTGATTTTCAATTGATGGTAGCCCGAGCTCAAGTCAATCTTGGAAAACACACCGGCTCCGTTAAGTTGGTCAAATAGATCATCAATTCTCGGCGATGGATACTTGTTCTTGATGGTGACATTGTTCAACTCCCGATAGTCAATGCACAACCAGAACACTACAAGCTTATAGCGGTTTAGTGACGGATCAAAATTTCGTTACATTCTGCGGATTTGTGATGGACTTCTGACGGACAAAGAATTGTGACGGCCTATCTTTCACATACCGTCACATACTTAGGGCGCGTTTATAATTTTAAGCGCGCCAAAGGGATTTGTCGGATTACCCGTCACAAATCGGGTCGTGACCTCCGACCACCTCCACCGCTACCACCATCTCCTTTTCTTCTTTTCATTTTCACTTTTAGTTAATTAGGTAACCTCCTCTTACTAGTACCTTTTTAAATTACTAATTTTAGTTTAAATTATGAGAATGACCGTAGGATAATAGCCATTATTGTTGTTGATGTTGTTTTTATTGACGTTGTTAAAGTTAATATTGTGTGATTAGCCATTACTGTTGTTGATATTGTTAAAGTTGATGTAAAATATAGTTAAAGCTAATGTCAAATGTAAATTTATATTACTTGGCAAAATATTCATAAAGAAACCAAAAAATTAAGGAGTAAATGATTTGAGATTAGTTAATTAGTTACTAAAATATAAAGTACCACTAACAAAAATTGTTTCTAAATGTTTGTCATCTATTGTTATTGACATTCTGTGTTAATTGATGTTCAAATTATTGTTGGTGCCAATGTTGACCTACTACCCGTTCTAGAATTACTCATTAGGAGCAATTCTTGAATAGTCCCCGTTTTGGGACTGTCTTTGTATGTTTCATGTCTTGGGTGGTAAATACGCACTTGTGATTTATTAATGAGGAAAAAGTTTAGTGACTATTCCTTTAATGTTCTTTGACATATGTGGACTAATTATTTGTTCTACATTGTATATTTGGAGAAATGAGGGGAATTGCTGCCAATTTTTTTCCTCAATAATAAATAACAAGTGTGTGTTTTCTACTAACTTGAAACGTACATTGACGGGTTTAGGGTGGAGTGATAAGGACCCAATTCAAAGATGGAGTACTTGTTGACAATAGATTTATATTGATGATAATGATTATTGTTTATTCTTGGTTATTTTTATTCTTGTTATGCTATTGTTTGTTTATGAAATAGAAATATTAAAATGTAGATACATAACATGAAAATATTAGAACGACAGTGGATGTATGAAAGATTAGACGAAAAAAAGAAACCCAAGGCTGAATTTTCAAAGGGAGTGAGGGCGTTTATTGAATTTGCGGAACAAATTAGTGTGTATAAGGATGTATGTGAAATGAGGTGTCCATGTAAGGAATGCAAGAACGTAGCTTATAGAAGGAAGAGGTATGTTAAAAATCGTCTTTGGTCGAATGGGTGTGCCGATAATTACTATGTATGGGCGCATCATGGTGAGAAGTTTCCCATCGAAGGAAGTACGAGTAGGGCGTAGTAACTGAAAATCCTTACCGGGAGATGGTGGAAAATGCATTACGTGATAATGTTGAATTTGAGGATCAACTCAACCCCGACGATCTTAGGGATGGAGAAGTGCGTTATGAAACCCCAAACCCCCAAGTTTCTTCCTTCTTTAAAATGTTAGAAAAATCCAAATAACCAATGTATAAGGGAAGTAATATGAGTTTGTTGCAAGCAGCCTCTAGGTTGGTAGCACTCAAATGTTGGAACAACTTATATCTTAGATGCATGTGTGAATGGTATTATGTCGTTCGTTAACGAAATTATTCCAAAGGATAAACAAATAGCGCACAATTTTCATGAGATTAAGACTGTGCTTAAGGGACTGCAACTACCCCTTGAGAAGATTGATGCGTGTCCTACTGGATACATGCTTTTCTAGGAGGAAAATGTTAATCTTGAGGAATGCACAAAGTGTCATGAATCTCGGTATAAAAGTGGAAAGAATTCAAGTGGGAGGAGAATTTCTTGTAAACCTCTAACTTATTTTCCGCTTGCGCCAAGGTTACAACGATTATATGCAACCAAGCACTTAGCAGGTGGGGTGAGTTGGCACCATAAAAACTCTCGAGTAAGAGAAAGTTGGACGATGGCACATCCAAGTGATGGAGAAGCGTGAAAACATTTTGATAGAGAGCATCAAAAATTTGCAAGTGAGCCTCGCAATGTTCGGCACGGTTTGTGTACATATGGATTTGATCCTTTTGCTAATTCGGAAAGTCTTATTCATGTTGGCCCGTGATCCACACTCAGTACAACTTACCTCCATGGCTATGCATGAAGATACAATTTATGTTCTTCTTTTTTACCGTTCTAGGTCCTAAGAACCCTAAGGCAAATTTGGAGGTCTACCTCCAACAGTTGATCAAAGATTTGGGAGAACTTTGGGAAACCGGCATGTACACCTATGATGTCTCTAAGAAACAAAATTTTCAATTAAAGGCTGCATTATTGTGGACGATCAATGATTTCCTTGCATATGACAAGCTTTTCGGTTGGTCCACAACTGGGTATCGTGCTTGTCCTTATTTTAAAGAAAAAAACCATAGATCTTTTTGGCTAAAACATAGTGGCAAGGTTTGTTCGTTCGAAGTCACCGTGAGTTCTTGAAACTTGAACATCCTTTCCTAAAAAAATGTAAGCATTTTTTAAAGAAAAGGAAAACTGATAAGCGCATAGCTGCTACTAAAATAACAGGTGAAGAGGTGTGGGATTCAGTAAAAGATTTACCAAAAATATTTCATGCTTCTGATCAAGAATTGAAGAGATTGAAAGATAAGAAGGAAGGTTGGTGGAAACAAAGAATTTTCTTGGAACGTCCTTATTGGAAAACGTTGTTGATTCGTCACAAATTAGATATTCTCCAAATTGAGAAAAACTTTTTTTAACATCTTCTCAACACGGTGATGGATGTACCAAAGAAAACTATGTTTCCACCTAAAGGGAAAGCTGACTTTATTGAACATTGCTTTAAACGGACCACAACACCTAGGTTTGTTTTAACAATTGCTAAAAAAAAGGCCCTATGTGAATGGGTTAGTTCCTTGAAATTCCCGGATGGTTATACTTTAGATTTGAGAATGTGTGTCGCTCAAGTGAAGTTCATGTTGCATTTAATGAAAATTCATGATTGTCATGTATTTATGGAGTGTTTATTACCTATTACCTTGAAACATTTACTCCCGACGGGTTCTTAGAATGCAATAACAGAGATAAGCCAAATAGAGACCTGTGTACATCTACAATTAAGGTTGAATATATGGAATGTCCGGTGTCAAACATTGTGGAGATAATATGCAAATTAGAGAAGATATTTCCTCCGTCTTTCTTCAATTCCATGGAGCATTTGCCCATTCCCTTATCTTATGAAACGAAAGTTGAAGGGCCTGTTCAATATCGATGGATGCATCAATTTGAGAGCATTTGCCCATTCACATATCTTCTTTAATCATCTATTTCATATTAAAAATAATAACTACCTATAAATGTACAAATCCAATATATTTTAGGTTCCTTGGTCATTTGAAAAAAATGATAGACAACAAA
The DNA here is from genome assembly GCA_009801015.1 of Silene noctiflora. Lineage (NCBI taxonomy): Eukaryota > Viridiplantae > Streptophyta > Magnoliopsida > Caryophyllales > Caryophyllaceae > Silene > Silene noctiflora. The sequence continues at coordinate 22,327 of VHZZ01008315.1, forward strand.
GTCCGGGTGGAAGGTTTCATATACAATGCTTTTTTGTTCGGGAAAATTTCAAATTTATGTTCTTTATATTTTGAAAATCATATTGTCACAAAAGCGAAAGACTTATATGTTGGTTTGAATTTAGACTACCAGCTAAATTCAAAACTACTTGAGTTATTCAATGATGACATGGGAACTACAACCGGGAAATGTATTGAAAGGTTCTTGGATGAGAACGAGTTTGAAGAAGCTCACTTTTATGTGCAAAGGAATTATGGAAAACTGTTAGAGCCTTATGAAAATTAAGTTACGTCATCTTTACTCAATTCCTTCTTAATTATCGTATATGACCTAAATTTTTAATAATACATAACAAAAACATGTTATTGATATAGGGAATTTGAGATACATATCAAACTCAGATTTCCTGACGTCGTTTGTTCAGATAACGTTTGGAGCAAACATGACAAAAATTTTACGAAATAGTTCAGAAATGAAATAAGTGACACATTTTCTTCGAAAATAGAGAACTAACACATTTCTTATTTAAGAATGAGAAAATAATACAGCAAAACATTTCTTATTTAATAAGCTTATAGATTGAAGGATTATTTAATTCAAACTCTAGCAATGGGTCCTAGTAACAGGGTGACGACCTGGAGACGATATTCTATCAATGGTTATAAATTTCGTGATTTTAAGGAGAAGGTTGATGTTCTGAAAGCTACCTTAAGCAATTGAGTTTGTGTGAGTTTTATAGAGGGGTTGGAATATTATGGAACCCTAAATGAAGTAATTGAGTTTTCTTATATGCCGAGCAAAGGATTTATAGAGTCATATTGTTTAAATGTGATTGGTTTGATAATTCTCCAAAAGGACTCAATATCCATAAGGTATACAGACTTGTCACTACAAGAATCCTGTTATCGAGCGACTATAAATGGCGATTGTACAGACCAATCGCCAATTGGCGACGGATATATTATCTCGGGCGACTGATATTAGCCGCCAAATTGGCGACCACACAATTCCGTACATTAATAAATCTTGGCGACTAAAAATAGAGCGGGCGACTATAATCAGTCGCCAATTTGGCAACCGATTTTAATTTCAGTCGCCATTTTATTTGCCAAGCACACAAATAAGACATTGGATCTCACCTCCCTCAGTAAAACCCTCACCTTTACTAATTTCCATCTCTTTCTTACATTCCATCATCTTTTCCTATCAATTTCTCTAGTAAAGCTCCATTTTTTTTACTCCATCTTTACTCAAACAAATCCTTCATCACTTTCCCTCCATCTTTTCCCAAAAATTCCAAGGGATCCAATGTTTTGTTTAATCACAAAAGTACTCAACTTCATCTTGTTTACATGAGAGTGTTTTATTAAATCTCAAGTTTAATTGCTCTTGTCTAATATATCTCTCCCCTCCTTCATTTAATTAAAGGTATTGTTCTATTTGGCCTATAAATTAAAATTTTCAGATTTTAATTTCAAAGTATCTCACCCTCCTTAATATTATCTCAAATTTTTCAGATTTTAATATTATCTCGCCTTTCTTCAGATTCTTCAAAAAATCGAAATAAAGGAAAAGGTGGTGCGGTCTTCAACAGTGATAGCTGGCGATCGACGACAAATTCCAGGCTGTAAACAATGGTGAGTCGAGTGTGTTTAACGATGCCGATGTTATGATCGACGGTGGCAAAGAATGTAAATTTATTTTTTCGTGTTATCGAAATTGTTATTAATGTGGATTATGTTGGTAGTTTTGTGTTAAACTTGATTGTAATGTAATGAAAATTGCTATGTAATGTAAAATTGTTTTTTTCGTGTTATTCGATCTTCATCGGTTCAAATTGTGAGATTTTCTTTTTTTTTTTAATGTCAAATTGGCGTGTTATTCGAGCTCCATTGTTTGAGATATGTGATTTTTTTTAATTGTCAAATTTGCGACTGATTTAAATGTTTAAAGACTGTTTTTAGTCGCCAATTTTGGCGACTACTGACGGTCGCCATTTTCCTTATTTGGCGACTGATATGTCAGTCGCCAAATTTGGCGATTGATTTCAATCTCCCGAGTTCTATTTAGCGACTAAGGCCCGATACTTGTTTTGGGCGACCATTTCCAGTCGCCAATATTGTTTTGGCGACTGTTTTCAGTCGACGTATTTAGTCGCCTGAAACAGAAATTATTGTAGTGTGTAGATGTAAACCAAACAAGGAAACTTCGCGGGCATAATCCGTTCGTGTTCGCTTATTATTCGATCAAGTTTTTTGTTCTCATTATCCAACCACTAAGAAAGGACATTAATGGTCTGCGGTTTTTAAAATCAAGGCAAGATCACATGTTGATGCTTCTGTTGAAGAAATTGTCTTTCAAGAAGATGTTGTCAATGATCATTCAATTTCACCAATTTTGGAGGAAGACATCAGGAGTGAAGATGAATAAGAAATAAATGTAGAAAGCGGAGAAGAAGATGAAGATGATGCTAAAGAAACAAAAGAAATCTGTTTATTTTGAAATTATGTGTTTATTTTGAAACAATGTTAATTTTAAAATAATTMATTTGTATTTCAAATAGTCAATCATTAACCGTTAACCAAACTTGAACCACCTTAACAAAGAAATCTGTTTGAGTTAGACATGCATTGTGAGATTTATTTTGACTAACAATTTGGAATGTTTATAGTTAGCAATTATGGTAGGTGGCATAGTTAGACGCATGTTAGGAGGTAGTAGTCGTGGACGACATGACCGGGGGGAGGAGGAGGGTGTCACAGGTCCAGATGATGAGACACCTCAGCCGCACATGTAGTCAGTAGAGGACATAGGGGTTGTTCTATCAGAGGACACTGCCTTAGGTCGTTGGTAAGTAATGTTTAAATCCCATTTTTCTCTTTGTTTATTTTTTTTCTCTTTTTTTTAGTTCTCCTAATCATTTAAATCCCATTTTTCTTCAGTTATACTTCTACCTTACGTAATTTCATGGACCCTTTACTTTTTTTGAATCCCTAACTATGTCATTTCAAGGTGGGAGAACAAGCAGATCCCCGACTATTTGACTAAGTCATTCACACATACGTACGCGGAGTACGTCACAAATTGGAGTGAAATGACCCATGAGCAGCGAGACAGGATGTGGCACTACTCCCCTTGATCCTACGTGCTCAGGTGGCCAGAATCCATATCGTAGAGATGACTCCGTAAATAACAATCATCCCTTTGGTGGTCAACACGTCACCCCGATTTCTTGGGTAAATTAGTTTCTTATGTAGAAGAAAAAACTTAAAACTTCGTAAATTAGAATGTTATATTAGATTTGTTAAAAATTTGGATGAAAGACAAACTTCTCTATGGTTCGGTGTTGGTATGAAATGCGTTGTTGAATGATTCCCTCTCTTGCGGTCGACCTTGAAAGTGATTCCCGCTTTGCGGTCGACGAGTTTGTTTGATAAATTTTAGGAATTGACGTTTCTAAAACAATGCCACGAGCAGCATTGCTGCCAATTTTTTAAAAATACTGCACAAACATGTGACGGACTATCCATCAAAAAAGTCAGCCAAAAGTCAGCTTTTGCGACGGAAAGGCCGTCACATATTTTCACTTTTGTGACGGACAATCCGTCACAAATATTCAGTTTTTTTCCTAGTTGTAACTGTGTTTGTGACGGACTATCCATCACAAAAATGAATATTTGTGACGGACTATCCGTCACAATGGCTTAGGGGGTGTCTGAGGGACTATCCGTCGCAAAATATTTTTATGACGTACTTTTCGTCACAATGCCGCTTCTTGTGACCATACATAGTGAGAGACAGTTGTGACGGGTTATACGTCACTAACCTGGTTTTTGTCACTAGATTAGCTCTTTACTGACAGATGTATCCGTCAGTAATCCGGTTTTTTCAAGTATTGTCATGCTATCGTCCTTCTTCTTTACGAATAGTATTGGTGCTCCCTACGAAGAAACACTTGGTTTAATGTACCTTTTGTTTGACAACTAACAGAGTTGCCTTTTAAACTCCTCCAACTCCTTCGGACCGATCCGGTACGGGGACTTAGAGATTGGCCCGCTCCCGGCTTTAAGTCCACATTAAACTCTACTTCTCCTGGGGGAAGTAATCCGGGTAACTCCTCCGGAAAAACATCCTTAAATTTCCCCACTATCGGTATTTCTTGAGCTTGGGGCCTCTCCATGCTAGTGTTCCACACATGATAGAAAATACGAGGACAATCCTTCTTCAAACATGACTTTCACGTCATCATTGTGATGAGTTTCAGCTTGGGTTTGACTAAGTAAACTTTCTATGATACTCTAACAGCCTGGAGTCCTTTCAAAGCTAACTTCTTTTGATGACAATCTATAATGGCCTTATGCTTACTTAGCCAATCCATCCTCAAAATCACTACAAATCTTTTCAAAGAAATTCAAAAAGATCGACCGGAAATTCTATTCCTCCCATTATGACCGACACTCCCTTATATAATTTTGAACACACAACGGACTCCCTTGAAGGTCACAATACGTCATCGCTCACCAACTCACCCACCCCTAAACCTAGGGTCGACACATGACTCTTAGACACAAAAGAGTGCATAGCCCCCGAATCAAATAAACTAAAAAAAAGGTTCAGAGTTAATGAGAAATGTACCGGAGACAACATGAGCATCCTCCTCGGCGCTTTTCGTGTCCATGGCAAAGAGTTGCCACTAGTCTTAACCGCCCCTTATACGATGGTTGCCGAAGTAATCGGCCTAGCCCCCGAAGCTTGACTCTCGTTGTAGCTCGGCCCATGACATGCCCCCCTTTGGTTGAATCTTACTCTTCCATATCCGCCATTGATGTTAGCAGTTTGATTCCTTTTTTTACCCATGATCCGGGGTTCTGATTACTCACCTTACTTTGGGAGGGAGCTTGGTAGGAGCTCCCTTGACCAAATCTTCGATTGGATCCTGGCCCGACGCTTGTACACTCATTCCTTTTGTGGCTCACGCCACCATAATTGTAGCATCTCAAGCCCCGGCCTTCACTCATGGCTCTTCCACCATTTCCGCTTGATCTTGCATAACCGCTGTTGGAGTATGTGTCCTCAACAATAGTGCGATCAAATATTTAAATCTCAAAATACGAATACATAAGGGATGATACATTATATAGTCAACTTATCAACTGTTATCGGTAACGATTGGCTGACTAGAGTTTGACGTTACTGTCGTTTGACGGTGGTGATCACTTGATCCCTTGAGGTCACACCTAAAGGATGTAACCCAAATTGTTAACTGATCAAATGTATTTGATACAGGTTGATC
>VHZZ01008317.1:0-10359 GCA_009801015.1 Silene noctiflora
ATGTCATAATCTAAAACTCAACCCGTGCATTTTTTTGCACGGGGTTAAAACTAGTTAGTCTGATTGATGAGGAGTTGTAGTCTAGTAGGATCTATTAATCAAGATGTAATGCTTACAATTTTCAAGCTATATCTAAAATTGTAATTAACATTTGATAAAGTTGAAATTTTACGTAAGATGGAGATCAATCATTTTTTTTTCCTGGATTGTAGTAGAACTGTAGAATAGCAAAATAATCAAGATTCTAACAGCAATAATTAACTTAACACGGACTGCTAACGTGTAGTATTCATGGAAGTATGGAACTTAAATTCTTGGGTACTTTTGAGGACCACATCATTGTCCTCCCAAATCTATTATAAACTGACACCTGGATTCTTTTTAATTAGAAAAAAAATCCAACAGAATCTTCTTTAGTGGTAAATAGCAGCCCGCCAAAATTGAATTAAAATGGCGCCTTCCAGTTTCTATAGCCCTCTGACAAAAATTTGAAAAACCTTGCAAATAAAAAGACAAAATTTAATTAATACTGACAACTTTTCATGGAGTCAACAAATCAATTATTGAATTGTTCAACAATCAATCTTATTATTTTCAGCAAATCTCTTGTGCGATGGTCTTTCCGTATTTTTTGACAAAATGTGACCACTTTTTGGTAAATAGTTGCCACTTTATAGTAAAGTGTGACCACATTGAAAAAATGAACATTTCTCATCCTGAAAAGTTGTCACTATTTGCCCAAAAGTGGTAACAATTTGCCAAAAAATGGTCACCTTTTTCCTGGTCGCACGTACGACGGTCTTAAAGTAGAATTTGCGTATTATTTTACGCTTTATATTAATTTGTTGTATATTAATTTACTGCAATTGTTGTAGCCGGTTTCTAGGAAATTTTTTTTCCACATCACATACTTGGTAGAGGAGATTAACAATGAAATTATAAGAAAATGCTAATAATTCACTAAATTCATAGGTAAACCCAGTTATTTATATTAGAAACCTAATTGGCCAAGTTGTCTCAAATGAGGAAGACGCTTATACTTTATATAATGATTATGCTACTTCTAAAGTCGGGTTCGGTATATGAGTCAATAAAACAAGATATTGTAGCAAGACACAAAGAATTCGCCAGAAAGAATATGTATATAATTGTGAGGGGTTCAAAAGGGACAAAAGTTCTAGAGAAGTTCCAATCTCGAGATTGAATGTTAGATGTGGTTGTCATGCGATAATCAGGTTCACCGTCGAAGATAATGGTGAATGGAAGGTAACTCACCATCATGTAACCGAGCATAGCCATTATTTAGCAGAACCACACGAGCGACATCTTTTAAGATCCGCTCTCAAAGTCACACGAGATAAGGCTCTCATTATGTACAATCTAGTGAATTCGAGTAACATAATAAGTAACGCTTATGATTTTTTGGCAAAAGATGCACAAGGTGAGGAAAATCTGGGATTCACGAAAAAAGATTGCCATAATCATTTGAATCAAGCTGCTAAAAAATGTATGGAAGCCGGAGATGCTCAAAGTCTAATCGACTATTTCAAAAGCAAGCAATTAGTTGACCCAATGTGAGGACAAAAGGAGCTCCAAGAACTCGTATCAAGAGCTCCCATGGGAAAAAAAAAAAAAAAATCCTCAAGTATGTTTTTTCATCTTGTCTTACTGTCTTATATAATTTCAATTTTACTTGCTATAAACTAATCACTATTTATACGTTATTAGAAAAACTAAAGGCAACAAAGGAAGCAAAGGAACCTGTTGTTCCAAGAACTCAAGTTAGCACCTTAACAATACCAGAACCCTTGGTTATGGGTAGTCAAGGCTTTCATATATACACATCCTCTTATGATATAAGAGTTGATACCCAAACAACAATGATGTTCCCTCACAATAGTATGACTTTACAGAAATGCTTAACAATCAACCATAACACCCATATCATGATTTTCAGGTAAACAATGTTAATCTTAGCAATAAACTTATTTCTCCTTTTATCATACTTTCTTATTAAAAAAATATTMTTTGATTTTCAGATGACACAAGGGACCGATCTACCTTGAATCGAATAATAAGAGYCATCTGAATTGAAGCAATGCCGATTCAAGTCTTTTTTTTTAAGTTCAACAATAAAACCTTGTATTAAAATAGTTTTTTTTTTTTTTTTTATATAAGACATCTGGACTATGTTTGTTTACTTTGAAGCACGATAAATTCTTTGTTTTGCTCTTTTTTGTTAAATGTTAATTTTGTTAATTTTTGTAAAATGTTAGTTAATTAGAATGTAGATTGTTAGTTTTTTTTGGTAGTGCGAAGTACCTCATAAGTAACACTTTTAATTTGGGGAACTTTATTAACAATCATCTCAAAAGGAAATTGAGGAAATTAAAGTGCCAATATATGAATAGAAGATCAATTTAATGGATATGGGTACAAATCAATTACAAAATACTTGTATTGATAAGCAAATCAAAGAGAAAAATATTCAACAGTGGCGAAAGATGTCACATGTTTCATGAATTACGATATTAAGCTACAAAATTAGAAAAGGACAGAAAAGATCGAAACTTACGAATTTACTTTAGGTGACTTGCTTCCTTCATTGAATTTTAATGGAATTGAAGAAGATGAGTGTTCTGGTTTGGCAAGATCTCTATTCTTATTTTTTATTCTGATGGAGAGAGAAAAGGAAAGAGTTAGGCAAACACATATTTGGTGTTGGAAGGAAATAAGAGATGTCGGTTGGATTTTTTTTTACTAATTAAATAGAATCCAGGTGTCAGTTTATAATAGGTTTGGGAGGATAATGATGTGGTCCTCTAGGAGTATCCGAGTGATAAGGCTAAAGTCGTATCACCTATATCAAAATAAACCTAAAATACTACTAACAATAGCTAGAGGTGAGTCAGGGTCAAATCCACGAGGAGACGGTGTAATCTATTTGCTAAGTCTATGTCTGTCTTAAAGGTAACCGTTTCTTGAAGAGTTGATTTGTTTGGTATCTATAAACTAATAACAATAAAATAAAAGACGAAATCAATAATATAAAAGAGTCTGGGGATCAAGTTCACTAGGTAGTTATACGGGATGTGATTTAACTAATTAATAGAGCAAATCTTGTTGTTAAGTCCATATGATCGGTCGATTCTAATATGTCCTTTAGATTCAATTTAACATGCGGTCGCTATCATTAAATCAATTCTATTCAGTTATCGTAGCTTATATTAGTCTTAACCCGGTCGGTGAAAATCCTAGTTTGCAAGACTAATCAATCAATCATGGCCATTAATTAATCAACTAGATTTAAGACAATAACTTAACAACAACATAAAAGCAATTTAACCATCAATTTATTAATAAAACCCCTTCTAACAATCTATATCCCTTTTTACCCCAGATTAGTAATTTAGCTACTCACATTAATTAAACTAACAATAACAATAATAGAAAACATAAATGAAAGCATAAAGACGAGCAATGTAAATTAAAGAACTAAAGAGGGAAAATTAAATACCGTAATTAAAAGCAATAGTGAATGATTGTAGATCCAAGCAATGAACAAAGTAGCTAAACTAATCTGAGAGTTTTATGTGAATAATACGTAAAATAAAGTCTAACCTAACTTAATAAAGCTTCACCTAACAATAACCGAGTTTTAATATTTATAGTATAAGATAAATCAAATTAGGAAAGTCCTCGCAGAACACGGAATTGGGCGAATACTCGATCGAGCATAGACATACTCGATTGAGTATGCAATCCTTAGTATCCCCAACTCTCGACATTTTAATTCTTCTTAATTGCATGTATATACTCGATCGAGTACAGGTTAACTCGATTCGATCGAGTACAGGTTAACTCGATCGAGTATACTCTTCTCAGCATCTTCCTGCAACGTGCACTGAACTTCAAATGGTCGTCATTTCTTCGTTACTTGGGAAAATCAAGCGTTTTTGGTGGAGTTGGAAAGCTTATAGGATAAGCTTTCACCTCCAATTTGAATTACTTGATTCTCATTTGTAAAAATCTAGCTATGTCTCTTCAAAATATGCACTAGTAATGTGAAGTTCCTCCTTTTGTCACTTCTTCGTCTTCTCTTCTCTTCCTCTAGATTTCCGTGTCATGCTACGTGTATTCCTTTATGCCATTCCACGGTGCTTCATATCATTCTTTTGCTCCACAAATGCATTATTCCTGCATTAAACACCGAAAAGCGTAAGTATCGACCCAAATAGAGAAATTTTCTCAACTTTACAACACATGGGAGATAAATAAAAACTCTCCATAAATGCATTAGACTCTAATAACCATATTTTGTTCCCTTAACAAATAACAAATGAAGCATCTCTTTTAACTTTCTTTCATCTTTTTCTTTCTTTTCTTGATTTTTTCTTTTCTTTTTCTTTTTCTTTTGCTTCATATTTTTTTTCTTTTCCAACATAAGGGATATAACACAATTGCTAATAAAACTTGCTACACCCACATGACAAAACAAGTCCCTTCCCAACCAAAAAGTAGCTAAGTAGACATGATAAACAAGTAACTGCGACTGTCCCGATATGGTAGGCAAATTCTTGATTGTAGTTATTAAATGGGATATAAAACAGGCTATAATTATTCAAACGAGCTAAAGATAATGAACTCAATTTCAAGGGTATAAAATCAAGTCGATTTGGCTATCTGAGGCTTATTTGAATGGTAAGAATCGTCTATCCACATGTACTTAGTCAAATGAACACAATAAAAACATCAAGAAATTAATTTCACACTTATGCAGTTTGATGTTACACATTCCACAAGGAGAAACCACACTCAGACCTAAATAACATATGAGACCAGTTTATTGATGTTCCTGGCCTAGGAAGCTCTATAGACCTCAGAATTTAAGTAGTTTACCAACCAAATTTGTCAAATCTAATTAGTATAAAGACATGTCAATTACGGTCAAACTTGTTCATTAAGCCTTGTTTTCATAAGCTAACAGGTCAAAACAATGTACATGGATAAATATATTGGGATTCAAATGCAAGAACAAAGCAAATTATCATCATTGAAATTCAAATACCAAGACTCAACTTGAAATAAACAATTAAAAACATATTTTTTTGGATTTTTGAAATTTTTAATTTTTATAAATTTTTTACATTAAAGCACACAACATTATTGTAAAGACTCTCCCCCAGACCTAAATGTTACAGTGTCCTCATTGTGACCGAAACAACACATAAATCACAATATAACCAGCAACCTAAAAGACACCACTAACAAAGGCAAAGGAGAAAAAAAAACTAAGGATAATACAATGAAAGTAGATACAAAGAAAAGAGAATACCAAATTTAGGCGTAGAGGTTCCCCCAAACCAGCTGCAAACCAGGGGATAACAGCAACCAACTATGTAAATTCTTCACGAACAGCACGATCAAGCCTAGAGCTATGGATACTCGATTGAGTATTGGGACACTTGATCGAGTATACTCCATGCTGGCTACTTTTACACTTTTAAATTAAGCACGCACCTACAACATAGTCAAAACAACTTAATGCACGTAATAATAAATCAAAAGAACGCGCATGTACTACGTAAAGACATAGGTAGCACCAAAATAAAATGCAAGCAAAATAAAGGAGTAATAAAAACTGTCTGGGCTCGTCAAAATCAAAGTCGAATATAAAATATGAGCACGTTTGTTCATGACCCTTCACTTGTTCAAAAATACGGGATGACTCCTCTTTAACTACTTGGACAACCTCTTCTCTGAATATTTCCGCTTCTAAGGCATCCAACTCAGCTTCCAGGTCTTCACTTGCCTTAGGGTAGTGGATCGTCACACGAGGAAGTTCATCTCCATAGATTAGCTTCGAAATCTCGTCCACTTCCTTGCTCCATTGTCCTGACGCAACAGTAGAGGCGTCAGATGGATTCCTGTCAAGATAGGAAGAAAAGTAGTAGTCATCAATACTATAATTGACAGTGTGAATCATATGACAAGAGGCAGACTTGGGATGTTTTAAAGATTTGTCAAGAATAAATGTAATTTTATCATCCCTTATCCTCAGTGTAAGACTATCATCCCTAACATCTATGACCGCTCCTGCAGTATGGAGAAAAGGTCATCCTAGAATAATAGGGACATTGGAATCTCCAGCCATATCCATTACTATGAAATCAACCGGAATAAAATACTCCCCTACTCTGACTGGCACATCTTCTAAGTCACCCATAGGGCTCTTTAAAGATCCGTCAGCCATTTGTAGGGTCATAGTAGTGAGACGAAGTTGACCCAGATTTAATTTCTTACAAAGTGAGTATGGCATAACACTAACGCTAGCTCCTAAATCACATAACGCCTTATCAATATCTAAACTACCAATAGTACAAGGAATAGAAAAACTCCCTGGATCTTGTAGCTTAGGAGGTGAGTTAGCTCGAAGGGCAGCTGCGCAAGTCTGGGTGAAAGCCACCGTCTCTATCTCATTAAAATATCTCTTCTTAGACAATATATCCTTTAAAAATTTTGCATAGGCCGACACTTGAGTGGCCAATTCAGTAAATGGTACACTAACTTACAGATTCTTCACTACCTCCATGAATCGTCTAAACTGTTCCCCTAGCTTGGATTTCTATAATCGTTGGGGGAAAGGGTAGTGCAATTTTAATGGGTTCGGCATCCTTTGTCTTTTTCTCCATTCGCGAATCATCGTTAGCTGGCAGGGAGGATACTCGATCGAGTTTATGGTGTACTCGATTAAGTACTCTCTGTGGATCAATTGCCGTAGCTAAAGAACGCGAGTCAATAGCTTCCTGGGGGTGTACTCGATCGAGTTTAGCGGCACTCGATCGAGTACCCAGTGTAATCTCGACTTTTTCTTCTCTTTTCTTGCCTCGTGTTTTACCCTTATTCGATCCATTCTCGTTGATAAGTACTTTATTTATGCATTTTTACCCCTCATTTTAGCTCTAGTTTTCATGTCAATTAGCACTTATCATAGTGTTTTATGAGCTAATATGTGTATTCTAGTATCTTTGCTTGTTTTGACACGTTTTGTAGGTACTTAAGCTTTTAAGAGCAAAATTCTACTAATTATGCAAGACTAGAGTACAAGGCTAAGTACAAGAGCAAGTTTTGGACTAACATGAAGATGTTGCATGGGTTTGCATTGAGAAAATGATGGATTGAAATATAAAAATGCAAATTAAGTCAATGAGCAAGTCAAGCCCAAAATCAAAGTCCAAATTAGAGTGGAAACCATGGGATTCCAAAATGCTCTTAGGATGCCAAATGAAGGTCTTAAACAGGAGAGTTAACCACACAATTAAGCACCAACATTGGATACCATGAATTTAATGCATGAAATTAAGAGGACGGGCTAGAACACCACGTCCCCGATCGGGGATGCAGCTCCCAAGCTTCGACCATTTTCATCCTCTCCTCCTATAAACTAGGCCTCGTCTCACACACCATCCACACATATTTTCCTTATAATTCTCTCTAAATAGTAGTAGTTAGGTTAGCTTAGTTTAGATTAGCATTTTCATTATTATTTCAGTTTTCTCATTCCTTTATCATTTTCCATTTACAATTTCATTTCAATTCAAAGCTTATTTATTCACTGTTCTTCAAGTTCAAGTTCCTTTATGTTTTTCATTTCCTTACGGTAATTCTATTTAGCTTCCATTTTATTTATGTTATTTACATTATAGTTTTATATTATGTTTGCATTTTCATTTTCATTTAGTATTTTCATTTGTTATCATTTACACACGAATAGCTAGATTTCCTAGTCTAGGAATTAGGGGAGTCATGCATAATTGATAAATAAAATAAGTTGTTAATTGATTAATCACTTTTCAGTTCTACACATGCTTGCTTTGTAATGACAAACTTAGTTTACTGATCACATTCTAGGATTAAACTTGTTATACAATCTATAAGTCGAAAGGCACATATTTGTATTAGAACTAGCATGTTGTAGTTGATCGACTTAACTCATAGTGAAAGCTTTTTAGGACCCGATTTAAGGCCGATGCTAATAGTGAAAGCTGGGCATTTTTTTGTCTTAGATGATAATTTGTGATTACTAGTTTAATAACTAATTTAAATATCAATTTGCATGTATGATATGAACTTCCTAGATGTCTTTTATTTCATTGTTTGCATTTATATTTTTACCTTGCATAAACCAATTAACAAACCCCCATACTTCGTGACCATCCAAGGTAAAATTCAATCCATCGCAACTAATTAACAACCACCATACTCCCTGTGGATTCGACCCCTAAATACTACATTCATTTGTTGTTGCTAGGGTAATTTATTTTTGATAGGTTGACGACGACCTCGTCACTCGTCGCAACCCAACTCCTGGCAACTCATCTTTTTAGAAACATCATCCTCATCAGTGAGCATCTCCGGATTTGCATAGGAAGTACCACTCCTTAAATAAATAGTATTAACATGCTCATGGACTTGTGGAGGGATATTTCCATGTTGTTTAGGTGGATTTTGGCTTGCCAACTGAGCCACTTGGGTGTCCAATATCTTGTTGTGAGCCATAAATTCAGATATGAGGGTCGCTTGCTTCTGTTGAGCCATAAGACTCTGTTGTAACATAGATTTCATTTCAGCTAGATTATTATTAGGAGCCTGCGGAGGAGGTTGCAAGGGCTGGAATTGTTGAGGCGACATTTGATAGTAACCCGGCTGATTACCTCGGTTCTGAGGTACAACATACGTTTTCTGCTGGGGGTTTGAAGTAGATGCATTCTGGCTTCTGTCAGGGAATAAGTTGGAGTAAGGATTACCTTGCCTGAATGACTGAAAGGCATTTACTTGCTCAATTGTGCTCATGCATTTGGCCGCAGTATGACCCTCAATTCCGCATCTTTCACAAGACACTTCTTGTTGGATCATGGCATGAACAGTCTGATGCTTTCCCAAGGATTGGGATGTCTTCAATTCGGCTATCTGAGCCGTCAATGCTTCCAACTGTGCCGCGACGACACTATCTGAGCCTCCTCCTATGGCACTACCTCTTGGATTACTATACTCAGCAGTGTGAGTAGCCATCTCATCTATCAGCTTCCATGCAGTATCATCATTAGTATTGTTCTGAAATCTCCCATTGGCAGAGGGGTCCAATAGAGCACGGTGGTCGTCATATAGTCCATTATAAAAATGGTTACATAGGAACCAGATCTGGAAACCAAGATGGGGCACATAACGCACCAACCTCTTGAATTTGACCCAAGCCTCGTTTAGATCCTCAGTAGGACTTTGCTTGAAACTTGTAATTTGGCTTCTTAAGGCATTAGTCTTATGTGGTGGAAAGTACCTTTTGTAAAAGGCCAGAGCCAAAGAATTTCAGTCTTTAACACCTTGGGCCCCCATATCTAAGTCCCTCAACCATCCAGCTGCACCATCTCATAGTGAAAAGGGGAAGAGAACCTGTTTCACTTGGTCTTGAGTTATCCCAACAGTAAGAGGAATAAAGCAACAATAATTGACGAACTTTTCCATATGCTTGGTGGGATCCTCATTAGCCCTTCCCCCAAACGTATTTCTCTCCACCAGATTTATGTAAGATGGTTTGATTTCAAAGCTACCCTTGTCAGTAGTAGGTAGCTTGAAGCCTTTAGGGATTGAATCTAATGTAGGCTCGGAGTGACTGGCTAGAGTAGGCATATTGATAAAATTAGCAGAAACTGGTGTATCCTCTTGTAAGGACTGATCTTCTGCGAAAATTAAACTGCTCGTAGTCTGTGTAAAGTGTACTCAAGCCTTCCACCGTACTGAATTCTCTCTGTAAGTTTCTTCTGTACCGAAAAGTCCTTTCTGGCTCGGGATCAAAAGGTACAATTTCTAACCTGTTAGAGCTGGGCATGCACGAAACTAACAAGAAAATATAAAACGGTCTTAAGGAACTAAAGCTCCCTGAGGCAAAAAGACAAAAATAAACAAAAACAAACAGAAAATTGTTGCTTCCCCAGCAACGGCGCCAAATTTGATAAGGCTAAAGTCGTATCACCTATATCAAAATAAACCTAAAATACTACTAACAATAGCTAGAGGTAAATCAGGGTCGAATCCACGAGGAGGCGATGCAATCTATTTGCTAAGTCTAAGTCTGTCTTAAAGGTAAAAGTTTCTTGAAGAGTTGATTTGTTTGGTATCTATAAAATAATAACAATGAAATAAAAGACGAAATCAATAATATAAAAGAGTCTGGGGATAAAGTTCACTAGACAGTTATACGGGGATGTGATTTAACTAATTAATAGAGCAAATCTTGTTGTTTAAGTCCATATGATCGGTCGATTCTAATATGTCTTTTAGATTCAATTTAACATGCGGTCG
>VHZZ01008321.1:37794-53164 GCA_009801015.1 Silene noctiflora
AAAATTATAAACAACCCCATTCCCGATAAATTCTTAACAACTAAATAAAACTACCGTTTCTCTATGGAATTCGACCCCTTTATACTACATTCATTCGTTGTACCTAGGGTATATTTGATAGGTTGCGACATCTCATCAAACTCTTGGAAGGACCATCTTTCAGTCTCTTTACTGGTGATGATGCGTTATATACACCTCAAGAGTTCCTCGAATCACGTAAGTGTGCTGGTGTTAATGTTCCTCATGCAGACGTTACTCATGGAAGCACGTCAGCTACACCTTTCATTCCAGCCTCCGAAGTTCAGTGCCCTGAATCGCCAATACTTATCCTATCCCAATTATCACCAAAAGTTACCCCCTCCCAATTATCGCCAATAGTTATCTCTTCCCAACTGTCGTTGGACCAATCGCAAATTATGCCTTCTTCTCCCTTAATTCAAGCATCCCCAACAGTCCCCTCAGAGGATCTCGTGGATACTCGACGATCTAATAGGGTGCTAGCTAAGAGGCATATTGAGTTAGCTGACGTTTACCGTTCACCTTTCTTCATAAGAAACGTGGACCTGATGCATGACTTGAGTCAGCCCGAAAAAGTTATTGGAGACTATTATTTGCCTCTGACTTAGATGAAAGGTATGTATTAGTGTACTATATTTTTCATTTTATTTTGTATATGTATATTTTATTTTAATGAAACCAACGTTACCTCAGCTTCCGAAGCTGGTGGCAACGCTAACCGATAAGCTACTTCCCCAATGCTATCCAAAATCTCATATGGGCCTATAAATTTCTGGCCAGCTTACCTCGTTTGCCCACCTGAAACTCTATTTCCCGACGATGCAAATCGGTATAGCTCTTTTGCCGATCTTGGGCTGCCTTCATCTTCTGTCGAATCACTCGGACCTCCTCAATCATGTCTTGCACCATATGTGGCCCTAAAACCACGGCCTCAGCGCTATCATCCCAACAAATAGGACTCCTGCATCTCCACCCATAAAGAGCCTCAAATGGTGCCATCCCGATACTGGTGTGGAAACTGTTTTTATAAGAAAACTCAATAAAATAATCCAGCCTATCCTCCCAGCTACCTCCAAACTCCATAACACAAGCTCTCAGCATGTCTTCCAAGGTCTTAATAGTCTGCTCAATCTGCCCATCTGTCGCAGGATGAAAAGCTGTACTAATCTTCAGTGTAGTACCCAACAACTTATGCAGCTCTTGCCAAAATTTAGATATAAATCGTGCATCTCGATCCGACACAATGTCCTTTGGCACACCATGTAAACAAACCACATTCTTCCTATAAACATTGGCCAACTGAAGCTTACTCCAAGTATCCTTCATAGGATTGAAATGAGATGATTTTGTCAGCCGATCTGCAATCACCCAAATCATATTGTTACCCTGCCGAGTCCTCGGCAACCCCATAATAAAATCCATAGAAATAGATTCTCACTTCCACTCAGGTACCACCAGTGACTGAATCTTACCTTGTGGTCTCCGCTGCTCCCCTTTGACCCTCTGACGAGTCAAACACCTAGCCACAAACTCAAGAGTCTCCCTCTTCATCCCAGGCCACCAAAAAGTCTTCTTAAGATCCTTGTAAAGTTTATCGCCACCCGAATGCACTGAATAAGGAGTGAAATGAGCCTCAGGCATGATTATCTTGCACAACTCTCCATCCTCAGGAACACACCATCTCCCATCAAATCGAACATTCCTATGAGTATGAATGGAAAACCTCATCATAGTTCCCTGTTCCACCCCATGTCGCCAATCCCAGATCTTAGGATCGTTAGCTTGCTTATTCTTGATCTCCTCATAAAGCTCAGGCTCCACCATCAAGTCCCTAAGAGTATCCCCTTTCTGGATTATGTGAATCCCCATATCCCTTACCTCATCCTTAAGTCGCATCAGTGACATAGCTGTACACAAGGAGTGCACACTCTTCCAACTCAAGGCATCAACAATAACATTTAGCTTTCCCCTTGTGATAGATTATCTCCATATTGTAATCTCCAATCAGCTCCAACCACATCCTCTGTTGTATGTTCGGCTCCTTCTGGGTGTAGATGTACTTCAAACTTTTATGATCTGAAACACCTTAAATGTAGCCCTACAAAGGTAGTGTCTCCAAATCTTCAAAGCAAAAACCAAAGCACCCAACTCTAGGTCGTGAGTAGGGTAGTTCTCCTCATAAGTCTTTAGCTTCCTTGAAGCGTAAGCTATCACCTTCCCGTTCTGTATCAGCACACAACCCAACCCATTCTTTGAAGCATCCATGTACACCTCAAAATTCTCACTCCCTTCAGGCAAAGCTAAGATATGAGCTATAGTCAAACTCTCTTTTAAGGTTTGGAACGCCATTTCACAACTCTCATCCCAGCGGAACTTATTTTCTTTCCTCATCAAAGTTGTCATAAGTCGAGCTATCTTGGAGTAATCTTTTACGAACCTCCTGTAGTACCCGGCTAGACCCAAGAAATTCCTTACGTCAGCCGCATTCTTCGGTGCTTCCCAGTTAGAAACCGCCTCAATCTTGGTAGGATCCACAGAAACCCCATCTTTAGAAATCACATTACCTAGAAAGGCCACCTTGTCGAGCCAGAAGTCACACTTTGACAACATGGCATACAACTGGTTATCGCGCAAGGTTTGCAATACTAGTTGTAGATGCTTCTCATGCTCTTACCTAATCTTGGAATAGACTAGGATATCATCAATGAAGACCACCACAAACCGATCCATGAACTGGCTGAAAACCCGATTCATCAAGTCCATGAAAACTACTGGTGCATTAGTCAACCCAGATGGCATCACCACATACTCATAATGACCATACCTCGATCGGAACGCTGTCTTCGTTATGTCCTCATCCCGGATCCTCAACTGATGGTACCCCGATCGCAGATCAATCTTAGAAAACACCTCAGCTCCACTCAATTGGTCAAAAAGATCGTTAATCCTTGGCAAAGGATACCTGTTCTTCACCGTTACATGGTTCAACTCCCTATAGTCGATGCACAACCTCAAACTGCCATCCTTCTTCACAAATAGTACCGAAGCACCCCAAGGCGATACATTAGGTCTAATGTAACCCTTCTCGATCAATTCATCTAGCTACTTCTTCAACTCAGCAAGCACCTTAGGACCCATATGGTACGGGGCCTTAGAGATTGGTCTCGTCCCAGGCTTCAACTCCACGTTGAAATCAATGTCCCTCCGTGGCGGTAACCCTGGTATCTCATCTGGAAAAACATCCTCGAACTCCCCCACCACAGGTATCTCCTCAGTTAATGGTTCCTCTATCCTACAATCTCGTACATGACACAGAATCATAGGATAGCCCTTCCTCAGGTAAGACTTCAATGTCACTGCTGCAATAATCTTGACTTTGGGTTTAATCACAAACCCAAGGCAAGACACCCTAACTCCCCTGGGCCATTTCAAAGAATCCTTCTTTTATTGACAATCTATAGTTGCACTATACTTCCCAAACCAATCCATCCCGACTTTGACCTCAAACCCATCCATAGGAAACTCAAACAAATCAACTGGAAAATTGACTTGTCCGACTACCATAGACACCCCTTATACAACCTCCCACAAGACACAAACTCTCTCGATGGTATAAAGACGTCATCCCTTACAGATTTATACTCCCCCAAACCCATAACCTTATCACGACCTCTAGACACAAATGAATGTGTCGCCCCCGAATCGAACAAAATAAAGGAAAAAGTATTATTGGTAAGAAAGGTATCGGTGGCAACTTGAACGTCATCCTCCGCTGCCTGCTTGCTCATCATAAACAGTTTACCGATGTTCTTTTGACCTCCACCCTGCACCGTGCTAGCCGATGCAGTCGACTTAGCAGCCGAGTTCTGATTCCCATTGGCAATCTGCCTCTAATAGTTTCCACCAGTGCCACGGTTGTAGCTACCAGTGTTACCCTGACTTCCCTGACTTTGCCATGACCCATCTGGTCTGTTGCTAGCCATACTCTGACCCGGTCCTTGAGAGAATCTGCCTCTGCGCTGACCCTAGAAGCCACCCCCACTAAAACTGTTACACTCATGTCTCTTGTGGCCCGTGCCACCACAGTTTTAGCAAGTCAACCTCGATCCTCCGCTGGAGCTTCGACCACCCCGTCTTCCAAAAGACGAGCCTCCACTGAACCCAAAGCAACTAGAGGAAGCCCTCCCCTAGTTGAAGTTACCGCTCTTAAACCCGGTTGCCCCGGTGCCCTCGCTCTCAGCCTTCCTCTTTTCACTCCCCTTTTCCTTAGCCTCCTTTTTCATGTCCACTAGCCTCTCCGCATTAACAGCCCGCTCATACACCTCCTTCAGATACGTGAGAATTCCAAAATTTAACCTCTCTAGTATCTTCACTAACAAAGCCTTTTCAAAACGGAGGGCTAAGCTCAGCTGGTTCATCTCCATTTCATCCACATACCGAGCTAACTTATTGAACCTGCGGTAGTATTCCGCTACCGTCATCCCCTCAGTCATTCGGAACGAATCGAACTCAGCCCTTAACTTGTTACGAACATGTTCAGGAATAAATTGATGTCTCATGGCCTTCTTAAACTCAGCCCAAGGTATAGCAGGTTCCCCTTGGCTTCGGTAGTACTCTCTAGCCGTCTCCCTTTCTCTGTTCCACCACACACCAGCCTTATCCCTTAAATATAACGCGGCCTGCTCCACTTTCGCTCTTCCGGACAATTTACCACCTCAAGAACACCCTTCATCTCTCTATGCCAATTATCCAACAAGTTCGGCGCTCCCGTACCCTCATAGGGCGTATGGTTGAAGCGAGCGATAGTGGTGCTCAGTTTTCTAGCATCCACCACCTTCTCTTTAGCCTTAACCATTGCCTTAGGAGCCTCGGTAAAAGCCTCTTGTTGTTCAATCATTCGAGCCACTTCATCTAGCGTCATCTCCGAAGCTTTAAAATACGCGGCTGATCTCTTAGGAGGCATTGTTACTATACAGAAAACAGTCGTAAGCACATAGCCTACGGCTTAAAACAAACATATAAACTTCCCTTAAGACACTCGATCGAGTGCCCAAGACAATTGATCGAGTACGCCTAACTCGGTCGAGTCACTTACGTACTCGGTCGAGTTCAACTAGTCCAGGATATGACTAGATTTACCCATATTTCTCATTCGGTCGAGTATGGAACGTACTCGGTCGTGTTCATCCCACTCGATCGAGTGCCTCGCACACTCGGTCGAGTTCAAAAATGGCAGGGATTCTGCCCCAAAACATCAAATCCACCACTCGGTCGAGTGCCAGGAGCTCAGTCGAGTATCCCATACTCGGTCGAGTCCCACTCACTTGGTCGAGTCATGCTCCCTACGAAGTACCCCCATGCTTAAACAAAACACAAAATCTCCACATAAACCATAAAACAGCCCTAGCATATAGCTAACACCATACCAACAACTTAACATACTCAACCACTACTCATTTCACATACTCCTCATCCTCATAAAAGCATACATAGACATAAAACATCCATCAAACATGCGAAACACATATACATACATCGACCCTTGACACCCTATTAGTGACCGATTAAGAATTGTAAAGGCAATTGTGCGGACTTAGGACGTCTCCTTAGCCATTGCGGTAGCCCCAAAAATCTCCTACCCGGGTTCTTTTTAATTTGACACCCTAAGTTCATTAGTTCATTGGTTTTAGGTTCTTAAAACCTGGCTATGATACCACTTTTTAACACCCCCATATATCAAGGTGCCTTACCAAGGCCACCCTAACATATAAGGACACTACCATCTCGGTTGCCCGAGGTATTGAACATCATAGAAACCATAATAAAACAGTTATAAAGTGTAAGTGTTTTCAAATACAGCGGAAAAGTGTACCAAAATACAAGCCAAAACAAAAATCCGACAGTGACAACTAAAGCTAAGAGTGCGACAACTAAGACTACAAAACGTTATGACTCTACCCTTGCCAACCCGCATCAACAGCACCAACGGAATCATAAATACCTTCTAAACCAATTGCTCACCATTCCCGAATGGATCATCACATTATTGAAAACAACACGGGGTCAGTCAACTGTACAATAAGATATAGTAATACCATATGAAACAAAACAATCATCCGATACAATACAACCACAAACTCCAACATCATCGCAATAAACCATGACTACACATCGAGTGCGTAGCCCTGCCAGTGGGGACCGCAGCTTTACCACCAAATCCCCGCTCACGCAGAGCAAACCCAGTTCCTTAATGTGCACATCCCCCTTCCCGCCGAGAAAGCGTAAGGGGCGAACAATGGGGGTGAGACCACCTCTCGCAATGGCTCACAACCAACACCAACTCCCAACATCCACCACAATATCATATCATCAACATAATCCAATTATACATTAAACATAAAGATCGTCACATTATATTCTACAAACAACTTAGTTGGGAAACCCTGCCTGACAATTATTTCGGCAAGTAATCACAGCAAAGAATCAAAATGGCTCATCTACGAAGTCTTATCCTATAAGCATAATCCACAATTTACAAATGTCCTAATCGAATAATCAAAACCCCTAATTACACTGATTAGGGTTTCACTCAAATGAACAAAATCATGAAACTGAATTAAAGACTTACCCGACTGATTACAAGAATAAAGGTGTACTAATCTCCGACGAACGATAACTTAAACCTTGGATTGATAGGGAATAGATGGTGAGAAGTTGCACATCGTTTTAGTGTAAAAAGCTTTTCATAAAGTTTTTAGAATAAAATAAAATGATTTCCAGCTTCACTTCTATTTTATATCAATCGCGGAAAACCCGACTCGGACCGGACACTCGTTCGAGTACAAGCCACATGACCGAGTAATCCACACTCGACTGAGTGCAGGACACTTGGTCGAGTATGCCTCACTCGACCGAGTGCTACACACTCGTACGAGTACCCAACGAACAGTACACTGCCTTAACTCCAAAAACTGGCTACTCAGTCGAGTAGCCTCAAGTCACAAAACTGATACATTATTGTCAATCCCTCTGTTGTGGCTGATTTAGAAGGGCTCCTTAATAAGGCATATAATCATGTTGGTAGGGTTTTTAAATAAGCATGTTAATGTTGAGAAGGAAAAGATGGAAAAGGAACTCATGGAAGGACCATCTTTCAGTCTCTTTACCGGTGATGATGCGTTATATACACCTCAAGAGTTCCTCGAATCACGTAAGTGTGCTGGTGTTAATGTTCCTCATGCAGACGTTACTCAAGCAAGCACGTCAGCTACACCTTTCATTCCAGCCTCTAAAGTTCAGTGCCCAGAATCACCAATATTTATCTCCTCCCAATTATCGCCAAAAGTTACCCCCCTCCCAATTATCGCCAATAGTTATCTCTTCCCAACTGTCGATGGACCAATCGCCAATTATGCCTTCTTCTACTCTAATTCAAGCATCTCTAACCGTCCCCTCAGAGCATGTTGTAGATACTCGACGATCTAACAGGGTGCTAGCTAAGAGGCATATTGAGTTAGCTGACGTTTACTGTTCACATTTCTTCATAAGAAACGTGGACCTGATGCATGTCTTGAGTCAGTCCGAAAAAGTTATTGGAGACTATTCATTTGCCTCTGACTTAGATGAAGGGTATGTATTAGTGTACTATATTTTTCATTTGATTTTGTATATGTATTATATTTTATTTTTATGACACCAAAGTTTCATGTTTTTATGAATGTTTAGCGTGTTCTGTTCAACAATACGGGCAAGATTCTTACACAAAGTCATATGAAGAGTTTGCTACTTGGTGGTCGAGTTGATAGCAATGTCACCAGTGTGTGGTGTGATTATTTGAATTACCAAAACAGATTAAGAGATCGTAAATCCCCTTTCCGTGTATTTCTCACTAAAACAACTTATGTAAGTTTTAAATTTATATTTTGTTAGTGTAATTTATCCAATTTTAGCTTTTTATTCTCTAATACGGGTCACCTAATTTAATCACCCAATTGCCTCATTGGATCTCAACTTTGCAGACGTGAAGTTGGTAAGTCCTTCAAGATTTTTAAGTTTTTAGAAATCCCTAATAAATAATATAAATTGTTCTCAACGTAGAATCTTTCTTTTCATTGTCTTATAGGTGGTTACTCCTGTTGTTGATCCCTTGCCACTTCGGTTATATTTCAATGTTGCGGTTGGCTTGTTTG
Organism: Silene noctiflora; assembly: GCA_009801015.1. NCBI lineage: Eukaryota > Viridiplantae > Streptophyta > Magnoliopsida > Caryophyllales > Caryophyllaceae > Silene > Silene noctiflora. The sequence goes on from VHZZ01008321.1 coordinate 46,002, forward strand.
AAGTTATGCACTTGATGGAAAACGAAACTGACTATTCTCGCCATGTTAAGTTTGTGGTATGTCTTCAGACCGTTTGGCAATAACTATGTTAAGTGGCTGATTTAGGTCTATTTTTTGCGAGAGGTTATTTACTTGGCATTGTCTTTTGTTTATCAAAAGGACTTGTGGAGAAAAAAGCTTTCAAATCAGACTCCAAAGCTGCAGCGTACATATTTTGTTTTACCCAAATTGTATATTCCAAATTCAAATCTCTTTGTCGAGCGTGATACTGGAATCTACGTTATGCGTCATATGGAGACGTACAACGGGAATAAGGCACGCTATAGTTCGAAGATGCTAAGGGATGTAAGTCTCTATTATTTAAGGCTAATGACAATAGCTATAAAGATGCATGAATTAGCTTTATAGTTTCATGAAATATCCTTGTATGTGAATTAAGAATTTAGGATCTTATATTGATTTCTGTAATACCCGCCCTGTTAGGGACCCGTTGTCTGACCTTATACTCGTAGCCGACCATCGGGACCTTGTTAAAGCGGACCTTGAGAACTTAACAGCCTTGGACTTTGGGAACTCGACCTAGTGTTAGCCACTCAATCGAGTAGTACAGTGACTCGATCGAGTAGAGGCCACTTGATCTAGTACGCTCTGCACTCGATCGAGTAGGTTTGGTTCATCTTTATAATATATATCGCGAAATAGTAAACCCAAATCAGTTTTCTTTTTCCTTTTCTCCTAAATCTAGATCGACGACACTTTTCTCCCCATCACCCTTTCCTATCCTTCACCTTGGGGGTCTACCATGAAGATGGAGGTTCAAGTCGGGCTGCGGTCTTGTCGCCGGTATGCCAAGCATATGTAAGCCATCGTCCTCATCGTCATCCTTAAGTTTTGTCGAGGTTACGGTTGCTAGTAATAAGGTTATACCATTGTTGTTAGGTGATGTAGACGATGATTTTTCAATCATAGGAATGTGATGCTATTTGAAGATCGCTAAAGGTAGATTTTCCTACTCATTAATGTTGATTGATGCTATGTTTATTGTGTGGTGGTATAAATGGTTTAATATTATGTTTTGTGTATGTGTGGGGTGCATCCCCGGTTAAGTGGAGTCATTTGCGGAAATGGCTTCACGCCCTTGTTCGCCCCTTGTGGTTCCCGTCACAAGGGGGATGTGCACATTAATGATCATTGGGTTATTCGCTCTATGGTTTTTAGTAGGGCTTAGGTGGTAAGGATGCAGTCCCCATTGGCAGTGTGGATTACTGGTTGCGATTGGTAATCCGACAGTACTGTACCTGGGTGTCAGTCAGGTGGATGGCGATGTTCTGGAGTTGGAGTTTGTGCTTGTGTATGTTGTGATTGAGTGATGTTCTTTAGTTACTGACCTTGTATGGTGTTGTCTTTGTTTTCTTGTTGTGTTTCTCCGGTGATCCTTATGGTGAGCAGTTAGTCTTAGCAGGTGTTGTTATGGAGCTTGTCTGGGTGCTCTGGAGGGACGCGTCTTTCATCGAGTTTAGTATAGGTAGTCTTATCGTAGTTGGATAGATACACCAGTTATATTTCTTTTATGTTGATATAAACATGTAATTAACTTTAATTGTTCTTTTATTGACGTCATGATATACTAATCCTCGGGCAACCGAGATGGTAACGCCCGTATCTGCTAGGGTAATTCTGGTTAAGGCTCCTTGGTAGATGGGGGTGTTAAAAGTGGTATCTGAGCGATGATTTTTGTTCCTTTAACCAATGAACCTAATGAACGTAGAGAGTCCAATAAATTGAATCTGGTGTATATAGGTTGGGAGCCCCTTTTGAAATTGATTTTGGGTGGGAAGATGCCCTCATTCCAAAATCCTGGCCCCAATTTGCTTAAGCCAGCCACTTTGAATGGGGATATCAGGTTAGAGATTATATGAATATATGTGTGAGTTGCAAAATATATGTGCAGAAGTAATGTCATGTGGAGTTGGTGACTTATGTGGTGCATGACTGCCCTTATTGTTGTATGCTTAAGAAGGTGGATGGGATAAGAAGGATGTATGAGATGTATGTGTGTAGTTATGTGATATTTCATATGTTGATAACCACTTGATAAGTTTCAGTATGTGACGAATGATATGAGCATGTTATTGTTGTAGATTAGATGCACATGTGAATAAGGTAGAACGTTGTTGTACATAATAGTAGATTTGCGTATAATCTGATATATGATGGAGTAAGTAATGTAATGTTCTGTTGTGATGTTTATTTGCTTACAAGTGACGAGTAGATAATAGTGCTAGTACGAAAGATAAGTAGTGACGAGCTCTAAGTACGTCTTAGACTCCGAGCGGATTGTTGTTTTGTAGGAGTGACCAATCAAGCGCATAATACGTTGTTGCATGTTTTGGCTTACTCGACCTTGTACAAGGGACTATTCGACCGAATAGGCCTAACTTGACCGAGTATGTGGGCACTCGACCGAGTATCTGTAATTGGCAGAATTAGCAAAGATTATATTTCTTACATACTCGACCGAGCACCCCTAACTCGATCGAGTGGAGGCTACTCGATCGAGTACCCTGGAAACTCGATTGAGTGCCACTATTACAGGACACGGCATTTTTAGATTTCGAGCTCTATAACTTCAATTTTTCTCATTCTTTCCAACTATTTCATCTTTCTAAGCCTAGATTTCCTCCAAAAACTTCTTTTCTACATCAAGATTTGGTAAATTCGTGTGCTTGCCTTTCAATTTCTTCTAGTTCATCCGCTTGATTCGATTTGCAAACTAATTTAAGGTAGTTTCAGATTTTTTCTTTTTATTTTGAAGCAAATAGGGAATCATGAGTAGGACGTGTTATTCAAATTTTGATTCTAAGCTTTAATATTGCTTGATAATTGCTTGATTTTAATAAAAATACCTTAAATCCCTTGTTATTGATGCTAGAAACTACAAACCTAGCTCGAAATTTTGTAACATCCAACCCGGATTTTCTAGGGTTTGTCCCAAATTTTTGATTTTTGCCATCCTAATTTATCTTTAGAGGTAGGAAAATGGTCGGAGATGTTGATATTATTATGTTTAGCACTTAATGTTAACCAATTTCACCGGAAAATTTGTCTTAAAACTTCATCCTTTTTAGTACAAAAGCTGAAATTTTGTTCCAATTTCTTTGTAATAATCGGTATGTTAAGCTAAATTTTGGTTAAAATTCGTCCGGAACCTTGCTAGAACTTGCTCACACTTGAAACTTTCTATGATAAACCATCTGTTTTCGATTTGCGAAGGTAAAGGGGATTAATAAGACCATGTATTTCTTCCCAATAGACAAGTTTTGTGATGAAAAAACCATTTTAGTCTTGATTTATTTTTGCAAGTAACTTTAAAACCTTCCACTTTTAATTGTAAAACCTGATGTTGGCTAATTATATTGGTACAGATGCCGAGGAACGTTGCCACTCGACCATTGAGCAAGAGGGCTAGGGCTAATCTAGCCGCCACAAAAGAAGTGGGAGAGGGAAGCGAGGGATGACTGTTCCACTAGTGTCTTAATACCTAACGATATTTTTCCGTGATTTTGACCAGAGAGTGGCCTTTGAGAGTTTGATGAGTCGCACCTTGAAGCCAACAAGGTGCATTGACACGTAGTTGTTGGAGGAGTTAGAGATTGAGACCGATGTTAGGCATATCTTTGAGGTGTTGGGATTTAAGGGTTTGTACCGGTTGAGAAAAAACTCTTATGATTTTCTGACCTTGAAGTTCATGAGCTCTTTTGTTTATGATGTAGCTAGGAAGATGGTGGACTTCCGGTTGATGAAAACTAGCTTTAGTCTGACCCTGGACCAGTTTGCTGACCACCTTAGGCTTGCTTGGCCTAAGAAGGGGTATCTTAGGGATGTCTCGACTGAGAGTGGAGCAAGTGGTTTCCTACCCTCACTCATTGGTAGAGCTGCCCTTACCACTACTGTTATGCTGAATAACGATGTCCAACACATGACCCTGAAGATTTTCCTCAGAGCCTTCACCTTTTTTTTGTATGGTAGGAAAGATGTGAGTATGTTGAACTCACACGAGGTTATGTTGTTGATCTCTTATCTTAACCCCACCCGAGCGAAACGTTGGGCCTATAATGCTCCAGCGATAGTGTGTGCTAGCTTGGCTCTGATGGCCCAGTATTTGACTCGCCATCTCAGTTGTGGTGTTATAGCCACCCGGTTGGCTAAGTGGTTGACGGAATTCGAGGCTTCCCCTGCTCTCAAACCCATGAGTGTCGTTGTCTCGAATTTGGATAAGACCTACTTCGTACGGCAGAAGTGGTTGAGAGTGTTGGAGGGTGAAGGTTTGGCTTGGAGAGTGAGGGGTAAGAGTTGGATGAGGGTACCTGATGCGGCTCATCTCCCTGTAACTGAGCCCTTAGCAGAGGCTTCACCCGACAGTGAGGAGGCCGACCTTCCACACCAGACCTGCCTGATCATCGATGACCTCCTCATAGAGTTGCCATAGTCGTTTGGGGGGAGATTATGCTTGGGCAGAGGACCAGGTGCCGAGGGAGGGTAGAGGACCCAGGAGAGCTAGGTAGGTGGTTGGAGGGCCACCGTTTGTGCAGCACAGGCCACCCCAGTCCCATTACCCCGGCTATCCACCTTCGTATGGCCATGAGATGCAGGTGAGTGAGCTCATGGAGCGGGTGTCGAACACCTTGGTTCTCCGGCACCTTCATGAGATGGCCATTCTCTAAGATGTAGGGACCGACTTGGCCCAACCAGTGTGGTGGAGAGGTCCGGGGGATGATAGTGGTGTGTTCTAGAGCTACAGGGTGGACAGGGCCACGTAGGGAGTTCCAGAGAGCTACCCCCAATGGGTGCCTTTCACCATGGTGGACCGGTGGGGGACGAGGGACAGAAGCCGCCACTAGAGGAGGAGATATAGCGCGTTCCTTAGGACCTGGCACTTCCGGAGCTGGAGGCAACGAGGAGATGGAGGAGGACATCGACGACTATCCTTGAGTGGTCATTCTTATTTCATGATGATGTTATTAGACTTATATTGGATTTCCTTTCGTGTTTCGGATATTTGGATCTCTGGATATTTCTTTTGTGATGTAATCGACCATAAGGCTATGCACGTGAATAGTTTTCTTTTAGATTTATATGTATATATGATGATGTTGAGGATATAATCTTGGAACTTGCGTGTTTCCTTGTTGCCTTGTACTTTGCAGGAAATTTGGAGCGTTATGACCTGGCCATACTCGATCGAGTAGGCAGAATTCGAAGAAGTAGCTTACCCTATACTCGATCGAGTAGAGGCAACTCGATGAAGTAAGTTCTGTACAGATTCTAGGTACCTTCTGATCCATAGGTACTCGTCCGAGTGAAGGAAACTCGATCGAGTTGTGGTTACTCGATCGAGTACGACAATCACTCGATCGAGTGCCAGTAGATCATGTGATGAGACTGTGTCCTTGTTTGACATGGGGTTATAGGGGGGGTGGTTGAGCTTTATGTCATTTTCGTGATCAGTGATGGTTACTTGTATACTCGGTATTTGTGTACGAGTCTTATTTAAGGCATATGCGATACTTTTGTTCTACGTTTTTGCTAGCTTTTGTTTCGCATCCGAGTTGGCCGCGATGATGCAATGTTCACAATAAGTTACCTTTCAATTGACATGCATACCTAGTAATATTTGTTGGACATGGTAAAATCATCTTTGTGTTCGGAGTTTTCATCTGATCTGATCACATGGATACAATTTTAGTCTTGTAACGTTGGGGGAAGGATTGTAATATTCGTTTGGTGAGAAAACCATCTTAGAGATGAACTTCGGGGGCGAAGTTCCTTTTAAGAGGGGAAGAGTAAGGTCGCGTTTAAAAATGTTGCAAAAACTTTGTCTTTTAAGTAACTTAATCGTTGTTAAATGATGTATATGGAATTATATATGTGTTGTTGACTAATTGCTAGTACGGTTGTTCTACATGCGAGTGGTTATCCCTTATATAGCGCATTTGTTTCGATGGTTTGGTAGAGATAATCGATAGCGATGGTTGTGCTTGTGGAAGAAGTGGATAATGATGATGACTAATAGTGGTGTTTTAGGGTTATACCATTCTTTTTGGGTTATGTTGTTAGTCACTTTGGCCTTAGCTTACTTTTGGGTTAGGGAAGTTGAGGAGTTTAACTTCGGGGACAAAGTCCTTTTTAAGGGGGGAAGACTGTAATACCCGCCCTGTTAAGGACCCGTTGACTNGGGAAGACTGTAATACCCGCCCTGTTAAGGACCCGTTGACTGACCTTATACTCGTATTTGACCATCGGGACCTTGTTAGAGTGGACCTTGAGAACTTAACAGCCTTAAACTTTGGGAACTCGACCTAGCGTTAGCCACTCGATCGAGTAGTACAGTGACTTGATCGAGTAGAGGCTACTCGATCGAGTACGCTCTGCACTCGATCGAGTAGGTTGGGTTCAACGTTATAATATATATCGCGAAATAGTAAACCCAGATCAGTTTTCATTGTCCTTTTCTCCTAAAACTAGATCGACAACACTTTTCTCCCTATCACCCTTTCCTATCCTTCACCTTGGGGGTCTACCATGGAGATGGAGGCTCGACTCGGGCTACATTCTTGTCGTCGGTATGCCGAGCATAGGTAAGCCATCGTCATCATCGTCATCCTTAAGTTTTGTCGAGGTCACGGTTGGTAGGTGATGTAGACGGTGATTTTGCAATCAAAGGAATGTGATGCTATTTGCGGGATTGCTAAAGGTAGGTTTTCCTACTCATTATTGATAATTGATGCTGTGTGTATTGTGTGGTGGTGTAGATGGTTTAATATTCTATTTTATGTATATGTGGGGTGCGTCCCCGGCTGAGTGGAGTCATTTACAGGAATGGCTTCATGCCCTTGTTCGCCCCTTGTGGTTCCCGTCATAAGGGGGATGTGCACATTAATGATAATTGGGTTATTCGCTTTATGGTTTTGAACGGGGCTTAGGTGGTAAGGCTGCAGTTCCCAATGGTTGTGTGGATTATTGGTTGCGATTGGTAATACGGCAGGACTATAACTTGGTGTCACTCAGGTATAAATGCAAGTCGTTGTAATTTATAAATTCGATAAACCGTTTTGGTACAAGTAATTGTGAATTACTAAGTTAATTTTGTATATGACATATTT
>VHZZ01008324.1:14504-24966 GCA_009801015.1 Silene noctiflora
AGCTCATGCTCGGCTCGACTCAACTCGTTACCACCCATAAACACATGTCATAAACAATATACCCTCTATGATGACCAGTATGTATGACAATAAGTTAACACCGGAATAGATTTTTTTTTTAAAACATACTCGGTATATACTACCTCCGTCCCGGTCAATTGTTGTCCTTTGGGTTTGGCACAAACACCAAGGAAAAAGGAAGGGCTAATTATAAGATGACAAATGGACCAAATTGAGTGTGAAAGATCAAATTACTGATCAAATTCAATCCTAAAATAGAAAGAACAACAAATAACTGGGACATCCCAAAATGTAATAGGACAACATATAACCGGGAGTATAACATAATTTAGAGAAACAACTTGTGCATATTTAGTTATTTACATAGGTTTAAACCTAGAAATTTGATGTATAACCTTTTAATCCTTAAAAAAATTTTAAAAAAAAAAAATTTTAAAAAAAAAATTTTTAAAAAAAAAGAAAAAAGAAAAAAATGTTAACAATCAAATATAAACTCGATTTGAGCTCGAGTTCGGCCCGATCACAAGATTAATCTCACAAGCTTAATAATGAGCCAAGCTCTTATGTTTTTTCAAATTCGGATGAGCTCAAGATTGCCTTGAACTTGAGTATTGCTTCATGAGCAGAAGCCGAGTAAGGCCAAGCTCATATGCTCGGCTCGACTCAACTCGTTACCTCCCATATACGCATGTCTTAAACTATATACCCTTTGTAATGACCAGTATGTATGACAATAAGTCAACACCATACAGTAGTTTCTAAATCGGCTTTCTTTTAAGGGTAAATTATCAATTACTCCCTTATAAAACTCACTTTTTCAAACTTACTCCCTTTTAAAAAGAAATTCAAAAATTACTCCCAAAAAATTGACAAAATTTAAAAATTGCTCTCAAACATCTATTTTTGTGTTTTTATGACGAAAATGCCCCTCATTTTTTTTTAATTATCAAATTAGTACTCCTCAATTCCATCTCAACTGCCGCCGTTCAACCACTAACAACCATCGAGCTTCACCGCTAACCACCACAGTCCGCAACCTAACTCCACCAAACTCGCTGCAATCCCGCTCCCCATCCCATCACAACTGATCAACCAAATATTGCATTGCCCTATTTGTATGACTAGAGTTATTATATTCAATCAATTAATACAATTTAATTCAATAGCAAATTAGTGATGATACTTTCAGCAGCAAACCTACCCTTTGAATCCTCGTCATTTTCAATTAATCTATACAATTATCATCAAATAAACCCAAATTTTCCAACACCAATTTATATGGAACACCCATTTTTCAACCTCATATTTCCATCAAATTTATTTCTTTAAAGTACTAAAACTATAAATTATACTAAACCCAAGTAAATCAGTAGTTCTCCAGCAAAATGGGTCCTCTCCTTCTACTGCAACTACAACTACAACTACTTGTTCAATAATTGCGGATGTAAAAGAAAATGGCGGATTTTGGTTTCCCATTACGGGGTATTTTTGTCATAAAAACACAAAAATAGTAGTTTGGGAGCAATTTTAAAATTCTGTCAGTTTTTTGGGAGTAATTTTTGAATGTTTTTTTAAAAGGGAGTAAGTTTGAAAAAGTTAGTTTTATAAGGGAGTAATTGATAATTTACCCTTCTTTTAACAATATTTTTCTAGAACAAGCAGAGGTTTTTTTTTTTAACAAAAACAAGCAGAAGATTATAGGTAAACCAGCTGAGAGGCTGAGAGTAACCGAAAAGAGTACATAGACAACTAGGAATGACTAACAGGATAAAAGATACATCAATTTATTTTCATTTTCCACAAAAAGAAATTAACATTCACAAGACGATTCCTAATTTGACAAGTCGGGAAATTATCGGTTGGGAAACAGACTGCTCGTCCAGTAACCAACTAACAAAGCTAAGATCAATTGAAACAATGACTGAATATCAAACTTGCACAGTTCCACAAAGCTTCAATGGTACATCTTGTATCTTGGAGTTTTCACACCTTGCTGCTGATCGCAGAAATATACCTCTTGCAGGTGATTGATCATTGTTTGCTTCAATGATTCCATCTTCCAGACCGCACGCTGTACTAAAATCGCTCACCATCTGATTGAAGGGCATAAAAAAACCATTAGACAAAGGTGGAATATCAGAAAAAGCAGCAATTTAGCAAAGTTGTGGACTCCAGGATCAACACGATTAGTCATTGATGAAACAGAATTGAAGTTTAATTCTGTCGGCACACACTTGTGTAATAGTGCACGATTCAAATTGAATCCAACTATGCTACCCATCTATTCAAATTTACTATTACACAAATAGTTTGCACATTCTATTTTAGTCTCCTAGCCAATAGTTACATTTTTGCTTTTAACATATGCTGTTGATTGGACATATGGTTGGGACTCCCTAACCCACTTGTATTTTCTGACCTGAAAACAAATCCGAAAGCTAACGTGAACAACTGGCAAGGAGTATAACCTCAACCAGAAAACAATGGATCAAAGATAAAATAATACAGCATTTCCTGTGACAAACTTAACACAATTCAAAGACACTATTTGATTCACAAACAATACACGATCATCATTAAAATGGATCTCGGAGAGTTAACAGCAGGTTATCACAAGAAGCACTCTATAAGCACTTCCTCATGGTAATATGAAAACAGGGTATTGATGATAAACACACAAGATTCAGATTAGATATACACGACTCTATTACCACTATCACCATCTGATATGTAATTAAGCCTTGATATTACATCCATGAGCGCCTGTTCATGGTCCTGTAGTTAAATATCAACAAGATGTCAGTGTCCAATGGCAAATATAGAAGAAAAAAGGGCTGCCTGTTCAGGGCTCTGTTGACACAAAAACTCATACTCCCTCCGTTTTTTATATATGATTCGTTTTTCGAGACAAGTCATTGACTTCTAACTTCTACAAAAATATATTTGTCAAAAAATTATACCATAAAATTCTTTACCAAAACACTTTCGTAGGAGTAGGAGTATACATTTCATGATATTTAGTCATATATATTTAAAAAGATATTGAAGATAGAAATGATTGTCTCCAAATGTGAGAAAGACTTCTATAAAAGAAACAGGGAGTATGAAACAGTCTCCCCGTCCGTGGATACAGTGTATTTGGATTGTGAGACCTTCCAATACAAGACTTATTGTATGGAAAAAGGAGCATACCTTCAGCATTTTCTTTGCTTTCTCAATGTCAAGACGATCAGGATTCCTTGCAGCAACCACTTTTTCTACCTGGTTCGTGTAGAAGAAACACAAGATTTACGAATCTATAGTGCAAATGTAGAATGTACAGAATAGATTTCTTACACTTTCAGCCAACAACTTTCCATCAACTCAAATTACCTCCTTAATCAATGTGTCAGTATGGAGTATTTCAATATCATCCGTCATGTTTGCTGCACCATTTTGTTGCTCATTTCTCGACTTCTTCCTTCCACCACCTGAAACTGCACCAACCGATCTCTCTCCAGGGCCCCCTCTACGAGACAATCCAGGATCCTCATTTACCCATCGTATGTCCTCTGAAGGAATCTGCAGACATTTTTGTGATCAAAATCTCAGTTTATTGAACAAGATAATCTGATTAAGAATAAATAATAAAAAAAACCATATTACATGGCAAACACCATTAAATTCCAAAAAGAAGCTCGCAACCATATGAAATGCTCGTAAAATGTATTAAATGAAATATATGAGCATGCCCACAGTTTGCTGAATTACAAGAGTCCAAAGTATATTGCAGCGAACTTTAATATTTAAGAAGCATAATCGCAAATTCGCAATTCGAAACACAAGGCCCTTAATCCCTAATACTACCACAAAAGCTTACAATTTTATCTGTCCATAACTCCATAGTCCATACTAGGTAACAGCAATGAGATTCAGCTATGACATCTCTTTTACTTACCTCGAGTGCACTTTTTCATTCTAAGGGGTTGCTTGGATTGGAGATAAGGAGGTAAACGTCGGGGAGTAATGGAGCTCAGAGTAGAGGAGAAAGAAGAAGGGAAGATGAAGGGGTGCTGAAGAGAGAATGAAGGGCAGGTACGGCCGTGGTGAAGAGTACTACTCACTCAAAGGGGGAGATGGCCAAGTGGGTAACTATTATCGATAATGGAACAGCATCCCCCTATCTGCCTCCTCTATATTTATCACCTCTGCCTCCCATTTTCCTTTACTTGTCCTACATTACTGCAAACAATTACCCCAAATTTAAACAATCCCTGAATAACATTAATTTTTTAAGAGTATGCTTCTAGCCTTCTAGGTATTACTATTCGATATCGAGAATACAGAACCCAAATTATGGGTCACTGCATTGTCCCAAAATACAGCACACCAACAAACAACAACCTCCTTAGTACTCTGGCATTAACACTTAGATCGATAAACCCATTAGGAATACTTTTCTATTTACTAAGTATCCACGCTTCAGTCGTAGGCTTATAGCTGCAAATTCCCCAGCCTCCTACCCTTTTAAAGTGCCAACAGTCGGAGTCACAATTTCTTCTGTCAGGCAGTGCGGGAACTTCTAATCCCAACACTCACTAGTACTTATGATTGAAGACTAAAACGTGTACATCCAATGACCTCCTACACCACTTCAATCTTGTAATCACATAAATGACTAATCAAAGTGTAAAGCTGGTGGAGACGACAAATGAGAAGATATACAGCTACCTACATAGATATACAGATACCTAGGTAGAGAAACAGCCAGATAGGTCAAGCCAACTCATTTGGCATACATTTATCACAATTCACAAAAAGCCAATAAAAAAGAAATTGTCCATGTCCAAGAAAAATCAGCACAATACATTTAACTCACAAACCAGTCACTAGGTAAGTCGTATCAACCACACTAAACAACAAATCAGATTTAGCCAACGCCTGGAACTGTTGTTCAAATATATTTTAATACTTTGATAATGACACTCACCTCCATGATATTGACCCATTCAAAAGATTCTTCTGGCGTATTCATACCATACACCAAGGCATGTCGACCCTGTAAAAAGATGGAAGAATTATAAGAATGGAAATTCGCCCGGAGTATACTGAGCCAGTAGGTAGTGTTAACATACATCTGAGGGATTATATCGCGTAATAACAGCTTCGTAGAAATGGTTGTCGTCAGGCCATCTGGTCAACACTTTCTTCCCTATCAACTGGTCACCACTGCCTGGTATAGGAGTTTCATGAGCCACTTGACTATTATATGGGAACTGCATGGGTATAAATACGGAGAGTCAAGCCACAGAACAATAAAAGAGGTGATCAAACAGAGGAAGGTAAGTTATTCAGCAACATCATTGATTGGATGTGGCTAAGTTAGCTTCACTGACCTGTCTAGGTTTTCGACCTCGGGATGCCACAGCTGGACCTGTAGGTGCAGGCGGTATGGGTGTTACATGAGGAGGAAGAGGTTGTAATGTTCGTGGCTTCTTCCGTGAAGAAGGCACAGTTGGACTGGGGACCTCATTAATTGGATGTGATGCAATTAGGTGACCCCCTGCCTGCCTCCATTCCCTAAATAAAGTGTCATATAACACATTGTGTCACACAGAAGAAATCAAGAAACAAGAGCATTTTAACAGCTCAGCAATTGCAACCATCCTGTTCTTTACTGGCAGAAACATATGTTACGCAACCAAAATGTATCAAGTGTAGCCTAAAGTGATATTTGAAGTTTCAACATTTATAAACTAATGTATTACATGACTTGTTGTCTACTAAGGAAATCTAATACTGCATCATATTCAACTACTCCATTACCCCTTCACCTTTTCGAAATTCTCGCAAAAATTTGCAAATGGGGCTAATTGGGTGAAAACTGAAAAGGAGGGAATATCTTGAAAGAGAATAACACGTTACTAAAAATCTGCTGACAGAGACAACACACGATAACAAATGGCCTTTTATTTCCTAGGTACACATGATCCCCCGATTAACAAGTGATTATGTGAACCACACACCCTAATATACAGCATTTGCAGGTAGCGCTGCCATTTAGTACTAATAGTTATCCACAGACGAAAGGCACAGACAGAAAATTGAAGGGGGAAATACAAAAATGTTCACAAAAGTGAAAATACAAGCTCAACTTCCTCAACAAAAAGCTTGTTCCAGAACAGCAAGTATATATTGTCATTTCATCAAAGAGACAACATAAAAATAACAAATCCCCACCTAATACTGCGGATGGTATCATCATTATTGACACTAACAAGAAGCTCTCTGTGTTCATCATCTGATACTCTCAACTCTTTTCTGAGTTCTGTTATCAGACCTTCCTTTTCCTGAAGTAATTTTGATGATCAGTCAATCAAAACATAAAAACAAAGATATCTCACAACTGACTGGAATCAAACAAACTATATACCCAAGAAATGGCATCAGACTGCGCTTTTAACGCTCTCAGGACAGAACAATAAGCTTCCTTCTCAAGGTGATGAATCTGGTGTTCCATATCTCCCTGCACTCTCCGATAGGGTCCTGAACTTAGCATTGCATTTCCATTTCCTGAGATGTGGGGTGCTCTTTGATGTCTATTTTGATGTGGGGCAAGACCTTCATCAGTATCTACGGATTATTTCAATAAGCAAGAAAGATGAAGTTAAAGACAAAAAAACCTTCACCCAGGGAGGGGGATGACATGAACACAAAGGTATTTGATCCAACAAGCACAAAACGGTCGAAGACTGTCCTTCAAAATTAGTGCAAGAACTCTAAATAAATCATTGACCAAATTATGAGACATTATTCAGACTAATTTAGGTAGTCATACAATTTCAACGACAATAAATTATGATATGAATATTTGTAATCTTATATTTATGAAGGCTTGCGGTGCACCGAGGCGACAAAGAGCAAGGCACGAGGAGAAGGTGCACGTCTCATAGACACGAGACTCATTGTTGCAAACAAATTTGTAACTTCTAGATACAGTTCTGCAATATTTTTTCTTTTGTATTTTAAAGAGGGTTAACATGTAAAAGGGGTACACAGAAGGAATATTGTGACAAAAATAAGGGCATAATAAAATAACTAGAAGAAAAAATTATTGAACAGTGGCACATCTTATCTATAAGGCACGCTTGGGACGCGCCAAGCACAAGAGACATTTTGGCTAGTGCTTCACAGAACTTTGGGCAGTTGGGAACGTCCCAGGGGAACTTTTTTAGAATAAGTTAATAATACTTCGCTAATTTGCTAAATTAATCTGCTGTAGTTGCTTTACAGTTTACACAACCACGTCTAAAAGAATCAATTATAGTTGATGAGCAAAATTGGATTGTACCATTAAATAACGGGTTGGAGCCACTTACTTATGGTATTAATGAGTTAATATCATATTAGACTATTGACGGATATTCATAAAATATTAATTCCATTACTCTCTAGGTCCATGGGGTTACATGAAGGGGGCGTTTGGCTGGGGTTTTCAGGAAAGGGAATCAAAATCCATGATTTCCTTATATTTGCTGATGTATATTTGTTACCCTTTACCCACTTTTAGGTTTGGAACACCTCATTCCTCCAAAATGATTTCCCACTCCCCCAACAAGGTCTCCCATACCCTTACCCCCACCACCTCACTTAGCATTTACCACTGACACTCACTACCATCATCCACTATCACCACTACCGCCACCCATGCCGCCCCCATCGACGGCAACCCCTCTACTACACTGCTTCCCTCCACCCCTAAATCTATGAAAAGTTCCTAAATTACTGACAACAATGGTATGGCTGCTGATGGTAGGGGGTTGTGCGGCAAGAGTGAAGTGGTGGGGGAAAGTGTTTTGAGTAATTTTTTTTTTTGTGTGTGTGTGGGGGGGGAGGGGTTCGGGTTGGAGGATAGTGGTTTCTATTCATTTCTTTTCATGGTCACATCAAACACATAGGATAATCAAAGGGAATCCATTTCCTTTCTCCATGTATTCCTTTCTCAATTACAATCGCTTACCCTTTGTACGAACCAAACGGCAACCACTATGGAGCCCTATGGGCAATTCCTCAATAATTAATATCTTAACCGTGTTCAAGGGTGGGATTAGTAATCCTAGTAATTTTAAATTGTACCTACAACCTACCAAACCACTAGTTACCTCACCCATAATACTCCACACGAAGAGAGCCCTTATGATCAGAGAGATCTACAAGTAGTTCACAAAAGGCGTTCTAGCTAGAAACAAAGGGAGGGATTAAAAAGATATTAAGGGACTACAATGAAGATCTTGACTTGGAGCTTCAGCTTCACTAAAGGAGAACATACATAAGCTTACTCACACTACAGCATTATAAAGGCTTAAGTCGAGTTAATACTTCATTATTAATATCATGGTTTTAGGCATTTAACCGCATTATAAGATACCATAAAAAAGAGCTCGCCCTTGAGCCGCGAACCCCCTTCAAGAGTAGCACTACCCTAACTGTTTCGTTACACCAATAAGGACTAATTGCCACTAAACACTTCGAGCATCAACGCACCCCGATTTTGAAATCGAATACGACTGACCATAAGAGCTCATTCCCGAACTGCTTAGTCCTTCAAGTATCAGATAATCACACAATCAAAAACCCAGAGCTTATTCTCTTAATCAACTTAGCTGGACATACATCAGGATCTCCGCACACTAACTATAAAGCTTCAAATTTAATCTAGTACTTAATCATGTAAAATCACAGGAAAAGAAAATTACAAAATTGATGCAAGTTCATAAATTTACACCAAGGTTAATAAAACGCATAACAAATTGCAATCAAGAACTGTAAAATTTCAATATATATTCCTTGAATTGCTTGACGAAATCGAGACTCGCAAGCAAAACCCCAGAAAAATGCTAAACAAATTCCAACAACAAAAACATTAATTCGAACAACAAAGTATACGATATAAAATGAATGAAAAATTGGAAAATTACCGGAGTTATCAGAAGGGCAGGGCTCATAATCCATAGCCAGATTGGGCACAAATTTATATGGGTAAAATGAACCTCACAAAACCCTAGAAATCGAATACTAACACGGTAAACCTTGAGTAGAATTAAATCACAAAACCCTAATTGATTAAATGGGATTGTATAAAGTGAATAAAGAGATAAGAAATGTAAAACTAAAATTGAGTGAAACAAGGAGTAATTTGAAGGGAAAATGGAAACAGTAGAAATAAGAATGTTGGTAGTTAAAAAAAATAGGTAAAAAAAAAGTGTGGGTTTAAACTTGGAAGGAAGGTGGTTTATATAGAAGATGAATGGAACGATGTAGGACGAGGTATCGGAAATGAGGGAGGATTCGTGACTGTAATTTTAACTACAAATTCACGTAGTATTCTCATTTTTCACGAAATGCTCAACTTTTTAATTAGAAAACTAGTTTTGATTCCCGTGCAATGCACGGGATCTTTTATGGCTAATTTTATGGTATTTTTTTTTGGCAATTGTAGATGAGACATTAATCACCTTTTCATTGATTTTCAAAATGATTTATTAACTCGTTTATCTTCTCAATTTTTTGATTCTTTGAAGTTATAATTTGATAATTGCTTAATTATTCTTAACAAAATTCACGTTGCACGAGAGTGGTTTAAGAAGTCGTCTTATCTTATGAAAAATATGGCTTATGGATGGTGATAGATAATTTTGTTTACCTTTTAATTATATATATAGTTATGGTCGTTGGTTATGATATTGGTTAAATTTCAAACTCATAATTAAAATGTAATATACGATTCACAATCAGAATGTAACGAAATAAATTGCAATTTTATAAAAAAAAAAAAAAAAAAAAAATTGGCGCACATTAAAATAAGGTCCAAAGAAAAAAAAAGCCAAAGTAGGTTAAGCAAACTATTAGCCAGTCTCAAAACTCGAACTTCACTCCATAAGTGTTATTTTTTCAGAGGTGAAATGATGGAAAAAAAAAATACCAAAATAAAACATACATGTGAAAGTCTCTAAAATAGTAAATTCTTTTACGAACCTAAAAACTATTAGTCATTTACGTTGATGTTGTCAATGTTGGAGTTAGTATGCAATATATAGTTGTTTAAACAATCTTAGTATTTCACTTCTGCATATAATCTTCTTTCTCCAAATGAGTCATCCCTACCAAAAGAGAATTAACTGATTAATTAATGTGGAGTAACAAACAATTAAAATAATGGAACTTGGGTTATGTAATATTAATCATATCGTTACTAACTTAAATTTCCCTTTAAATAATGAAAGGAAGMGGGAATCAAGTCCTAGAAATATAAGTATACCTTTGAAAAACACATCATCATAAATCTTGATAGCCCCAAAATGAGAACRAAAGAAACACATACATAGAGTTGAAAATGCGATGAACACTTCACAACCCAATGAAACTTCCATAAAAATAAATAAAGATTATTGACACATGAAAT
>VHZZ01008327.1:14643-30903 GCA_009801015.1 Silene noctiflora
AAAAAGATTCTGACCGGAGATTCAACCGGAGATTCTTACTCCAATTTTCTATTGGTCATTTTTGGAATACATGTAATAAAGGTGGGGTTATTATTGTTTAAGATGAAAGGTTGGGTTATTTTGAGAAGAATAGTTAAAGGTTGGGTTATTTTCATTAAATTCGCCTAAATTATATTGCATGGATATATGTGTATAATAATTTAATGAAATATAATTGAGAAAATTTATAAGAAATTGAAAGAGTTGCATTTATGAACGATGGAAAATTAGAGTGATGTGATTTTTATCTATCGTTCAACATATTCTAACAATAAACACCAGATTTAGATTTAGTATGTATTTTTATTTGTTAATTGTTGTTTATTTTTTAAAAAAATTAAAAGGTTGAACTTTATTCTTTATTATGCTATTTAAAAACGTAATACGCATTTAATGTTTGCAAATTCATTATTATTTTTTTTTTCTTTTTTAAATAATGGTGATGAGGTGGCTTGTTAGAATTGTCTCAAAAGTGAATTTGTATCGTGTGGTGGTTTTGAATTGTCTTTTTATATGATTTAAAGATTCACTAATTTTCGCGGGTTTAAACCTAATTAGGTGGGAAACAATTGAACTAGTTTTGCTTACCGTTAGCGCCACGAGGCATAAACCCAAAACCTGATTTACTACGCCCACCATAATTAACTACCAATTAAATTAATAGCTGTCTGACTAATCAATCTCCTTCTAAATCAGGAAGCTTTCCTTCCCTCCTTCCTCTGTTCTTCCTTCTTCATTAAACAATCTCCCCATTTCTTCTATTCATAAAATCAACCAAAAATTCACAACTAATAACGTCTATTTATTTGGTCAACCAAAAACCCGAAAAAAAGCAATCTTTACATTATCTTAATTTCAATAATCTCGGTTTGTTCTACAAATTTTGCATTCACTTGATGGCAATATGGTCCGTTAAAAGCACGACAACGAAGAAGTTTCAGGTAAAGGTGAAGGTGATTAAGCTAGAAGGGTTTACGATCAGCAAGGAGAAATGTAATGCGAAAATGGCGGTTGAAATTAAATGGGATGGAGATATTAATAAGTCAGGGATATCATCATTGTACAAGAAATCTCATCAAGGTCAATGCTTTGTATCCAACAAAATCGATCTTAAGAAGACGGTTGAATCCGTTGAATGGAATGATGAGTTTGATCACGTTTGCAACTTATTCATCATTTCTAAGGATACCAATTTATTTGCTTCTTGGATTGTCTCTTTCAACCTACTTTATGTAAGTATTTCTTGCTCTCTATTTATACCCTTTCCATTTATATTTCGATTTAGTTTTACCAGGGCAGAGACAAGATTTGCATTTTGGAGCGAATTTTTTTTTTTTTTTTTTTTTTTTTTTTTTTGCGGATAATAAATAATACGACAAGGTAAACTAAAAAAAAACACCGAAATATATAACAAAAACTTCAAGGTTTTCATTGTTTGTGGGGGGAAAGCGTCTCTATCAGGCTCCCTCAGCTCCCCCTGCATTTTAGGAATTTGTAGTCCAACATTTTGGGATAATGCTCCTAATAATCAATTCTTATACTTTTTTTGGAATTATATCGATGAATTTCAATGTTTAAAGGTTATATATTAGGAATTTTAAGTGTTCTTTAAGCATGATATTGATTTGATCCAATTATATCGAAATTTAGAAGTTAGGACTTTTCTCTGTTTAAGGTCATTTTCTAGTTGATTATATTCAAGGACATAAAATCTGTTATATATCATGAATATATTTGAATGGTATGTTGATGTATTCAGTTAATGATTAATACTTTAATAGGGAGAGAGTGATGAACCATCTTCATCTTCATCATCGTCATCATCAAAGGTTAAAATGCAAGTAATAGGGAAAGGCAGATTAAATTTGGGAGAATTAGCTTCAAATAATATGGAGGCTTCACAAGTTGAGCAAAATATTCCCATGTCTTTAGAATTGAATGGAATTGCAAATGAAGCCAACCTCAAGGTAAGTAATGTCACTCATCTTCTTACCATTTTTATTACGGAGTACCTTTTTATGTCTATATACCATACCTCATTTCATACAGAAGAAGATTATATGTGTATACTAATATTATTGAAATCTATTACATTTTATCTATGATTTATTGTCATTAATAAATTGATCTTTTACTCAAGACGGGACAAGATAAAAGTATACAACCATTGTTTCTTGTCGATAAACCATATTGAATAGGTGAATAAAATAGAATAGAGGGAAGATTTGTTTAAAAATACAAAAGTCAGCTTATATCTAGACCAAAACATTAGTTTAAGAATAATGTCATGTGCATTGGAAACTTGGTTGTCTGGTCAATTATTTGTATTGCCGAATATGCGATGCCAACTTCAATTGACTAATTCCACCTTCATAATCTATTAATCTTCTTGCTTAAGCTAATATACACCTTTCTAATCAAACTTATAATAAACCATAATCGTAATGTGCATGCTTATTTAAATGATAATTAGAATTTGTCTGAGGCCAATCCTTTTGACATAATCAAGTATTTGTCAGCATTTCTGTATACTTTGATTACAGGCTAACAAGTCCAACAAACATACTTTTGTCTCTTTATTTATAGGTTAATTAATAGCTTAATAATTAGACGTCTATTGGGGATAATAAAAGCCAGAATATACGACTAATATTCCCTATTACGAGCACACATTTTATATACTCCAACGACAAAATGTACAACTTTCGTCGACCAGCATATCGAAAACCTTGAGAAACTTGCTTGATACACTCCAGATGTTGTAGCTGTCATTTCTAACTCTGTGAGACGGTGTCTTGGACATCATATGTAACACTAATAATAACTTAGGTTAATAGTTTTACAATATTGTAGGTACTTGTGAGCTTGAAAGAGATGAAAAAAACAGCACATTCACGTACAATGTCCAATGGGTGGTTCGAAAATGATCAAAACTCAGGTAATGTAGCCAAATTGTTGAGAAGAGCTAAGAGTCAAGGGCCGAGAATGATAATACATGAAAACGATAAGAAAAGCAAGACACTATCATTATTTGGTAGACAATTAAGTTGGTTGGGCAAGGCTAGGGAGTCTACAGGATATGTTGCCGAGTCACCGGCTGGTGGTGCCGCTGAGTCCACCTCGGTGGCTGAGTCGCGGTTGGATTTGGTTAAAAAGGGTGGCTTCTGGATGCTCAAGAGAAAGAAATCCATGAAGAAAGTAGTCACCCCTGCTCCTGAAGCTAAGGAAGTGGTATGTTCCTTGATTTCAAAACTTCATGCCAAAAAAAAAAAAAAAAAAAAAAAAACAACTTCATGCATTGGATTTTAATGTATATATTTTGTTTAGAATGCAATTCTGGAAGTAACTTTTCTCGGAGTTAACTAATACGGAGTACTTTATAACATTTTTACAAAGTTTTCAGTACTGATACTAAGTACGACCAAGAAAATACAGTACAAACAATTTTTGTTGGGTGCATATCAATCGGGTATGATCTTTGTTTCTACCGAAATTTGACTTTTGCGGGAGAAATAACTCTAGCAGACAATCTAGCTCTCATTAATTTCATCACAAATTCTCATTTGTGACGGACAAAATCCGAGTTTGTGACGTGAGACAAAGGGACAAGTGGGAGAGGCAAGTGAGTGAGCAGGTGGGAGATTGTGATAGTTCACAAGCTTGTGACCACCATTCAAGACGGACTGTAATTTCATTACTTTTAATCCCCACTTGAAAGATAGCACTATTTAGCTACATTTTGTGCATTACTCCTACAGTTCTACATAAACAGATGAAAAAATGGAAGAGACAATGACCGACTATTCTTTAGTTTTGGTGTTTTGGAACAGCAAATTTCGCTCGTGACGGTTTTTTAAAAAAGACCTCTCATAACCCTCTCTTTCAGTTGCTCTTATTTTAATCAGTTGTGAGAGGTCTTTTTGAAAGGATCGCCTACAATGAGAATCGGTGTTTTGGAATATGTGGATTAGCCTATAAAATGACCAATTAAATTTTCTTTCTATATTGTGAAATAGCATTTGGTCATCCAGTTCTAAGTTGGCATTTCATCACAAGTCATCCGAAAACAGATGCACATTGTACAAAACATGGGCTGCGGGTCGTACAGTCCTAAGCCTTACCTCACCATGGTCGAAAAAACAGAGATTTGAAACATTGAACTAAAATAAGGGGGTCAAACTCATGGGCAATAGTGGGTCTTTATAGCAACAAAGAAACAAGAGAAGAGAAGAGAAGTGGAGGGGGCCATTAGCCATACCACTGCTTATAAGACACAGAAACAACAATGTATATGGATCCCACTTTGTGGAATGACATAGTCATGGACAAGTTTGGGAACTGGGAATCATCCAAATTTAAGGGACTGAGTCCCTTTTTTTGTAAGCCTATGTCCTACTCAATCAATTACTCTTTCTGTTCTATCTATAGTCTACGAACTAGGGATGATGGATTGATGTATCCCTCACTTGCTATTCTTTTCACTTTCTTTCAGTGGATGCACTGTAGGTTTTAGGCATTTTCAATTATTGTTTCTGTATTTTGGAGCATTCAAAACCATACATTATCTAGTCTTAAGAAACTCAAATTCCCCTGCCCTTATTGTAACATTACCCCAGCGTCTCAAATGACACAAAACCATTTTGAGGATAACATCGACCGACTGCTACTCCACAAGAAAACACTACTACATCACAATGGAACATTTTTTTTTATAAAACACTAACCTGATGAACAACACCATGTCATACAGGAAACAGATACGTGTAACACTCCTGGCACTTGGCAAATGAGAGATATCATGAGCCGAGATGGAACAACCAAGCTCAGTGCTGAAGTGTTCTTTGCCTCGTATGATCAGCGCAGTGAAATAGCTGCTGGTGAGAGCGCGTGTACTGCAATTGCTGCAGTCATGGCTCACTGGCTCCAGCTGAACCCTTGCATCATGCTATCTGGACCCGAGTTTGACCGTCTCATCACTGAAGGCTCCTCCGAGTGGAGAAAGCTTTGCAAGGATGACACTAACATGAACTTCTACCCTGACAAGCGTTTTGACCTCGAAGCCATCCTCAGGGCCGATCTTAGGCCCCTAATAGTACGCCCAAATGACTCCCATTTCGGGTTCTTCCACCCTGAGGAATTTGACCACCTTAAAGGTACCAAGTCATTCGATGAAATATGGGACGACATTAATGAAAATGTAAACGACTTTGAGTCGAGAATTTATATCGTGAGGTGGAATGATCATTTTTTCATAATGAAGATAGAGGGGAAGGCTAACTACATCATAGACTCCCTAGGGGAGCGTCTCTATGAAGGTTGCAACCAAGCCTATGTTCTAAAGTTTGATGATTCGACTGTTATGTACAATAAGGAAGAGGAAGGTGAAAGCGGGAAAGACAACAAATATAGAGAGATTTGTAGAGGAAAAGACTGTTGTAAAGAGTACATGAAGAGATTTCTAGCAGCTATACCAGTGAGGGAGTTAAAAGAGCAAGAAGCAAAGGGAAAAACAGTTGACATGATCGTGTTAAATCACAGACTTATGATTGATTTTCATTTAAGCACACCTTCCTCCTCTGTTTCTACAGCCAATACTTCCAAAGAAGCTTCTCCTAATGAATCACCTCTCTTCCTAACAGGTGAAGATTTAGAGGTATAGTTTGAGTTTGTGTGTACTTGCTACTTCGTAATTGATTGGTTAGAGACTTCCTTAGCATAGGATTAGAAAACCTCATTGTTGTGCAGCTACGTATATACCTTTTTTTCCGTCTACAATTGAGAGTGTCTATATACTTTGTTGTATATATTTCATTGATTTATGAGTTATTAATACAATAAGAAAAATCGCAAAAAAAAGGAGACAAATACTTGTCACAAACATATGAACAGTTTTAGAGATCGTCTTTGGCATTTGGTGTCTCATCTTGTGTGGCATTTTATTCAGGGATTTGAAACAATTATTGGTTGAAGCTAATAATGTACTTATGTAGCTTGTAAATATACGGCAGCTTTGTAGGACACTTTGCTTTTACCTTTAACTTAAGGCATCCATCATAATCTTACCTCCTAGGCTCCCACAAACTGATAAAACTGTGACTACTCAATAACCAAAGAGAGGTTGAGGGACCAATTATATTGAGTTGTGGGACATTCACATTCAGTGTCCTCTTTTGAGATGTAATTTATATCCCACCATTCAGATTGACCACTGAAAAATAATAAAAACAAGATTCCCTGACCATCACTTCATTTTTCATCATTTTAAGCACATCAAAATGATTCAAAGTGAAAATGTGAACTTTGGGCCACCCTTAAGTTTACCCTCATATGTATTTCACATTTTTATCTATTTATATTATAAATAATTATTTTAGGGAAAAAGACACCTCTTGTTCCACAAGCACACATTTATTATTATGCCTCATTTGGAATAATCTCTATGGTTGTCTAATATAGGGTAGGGTAATGCTAAGTACGACCTTTCGGCGTAAGCTCTCGAAACACTCGTGTAATGTTTTAAAACCAAAACATGAATACAAGCTACATAATCGATTTGATAACATAATCTGTAATAATTTATCAAACTCATGAGAAAGGACAATTCTTCCATTATCTTAAACTTGATAGATACACTAGTTATTTACACAATCCGCGGTGCTCAAAACAAGCAACTCATCCTAGCACATAATGTAGCTGAAACATGCCTTACTAGAAGATCATCAACATAAAACAAATGAACAAATAAAAAGTTACATGGACGATGACAGAACCTGAAGGACTACAAATCTCAAGTTCTAGCTTTTCCGATTCGAATAAGCAGGCATAATCTTTGGTTGCCAAGAACATCTCGGATCATTCATCTCTTCAACTGCTTTTCGTTTTCTCACCATTGATCCGAGCTCGAAAAACTCACCTCCCAAACCAACATTATTCCCACGAGAAAATGAAAAATTCTCATTTGGCTTGTGCTTCACAATTGCACAAGGCATTTTTTCTTCAGAACTACCCAAACCAACAATTTCATCCCTTTGTACCGTGCCAAGTGGTCCAAATCCCAAACGAAGAGATAAATCACAATCAGTATTTGGTTGATCCTTACTAAATGCTACTAGATCTCTCTTGGCCATTTTGTAATCTTCACTACTCATGGAAAGTGTTTGAGACATTGAGATTTTTGGACATTTCTTATATGCATAGTTTGAAGTAGGAAGCCCTACAGCAGTTGGTTGTGGCTCCTTAGGTTGCGGATGAAAACCACAGTACAATGGATAGACAGGATATGATTTTGATAGCGCAGCGCCTTTTGGCGGCAAAGGTGATTGGCCAGACAGGAAGTGCATCTCATTGTGTAAGCAACTATTAATAGGAACGCCAAATTTTTGTGGTTCTTTTACTAAAAAGTTTGAATAGTGAGGCGAAAGGGAAGAATTTGATATTGCATTTCCATCTTTTATAATTGGTAAATCTGTATTTCCGGTCAAGTAACCTCTTGGGTGGTTGTTTCTTTGGCTTCGTGATATTCTTCTTGGAACACAGCCTAAATGAAGAGCAGCTGCAGGAAAAAGAACCATACATTCCACAACTTGAGACAAAAAGTACTCTGTTGATATACCTCACAGTCAAGAAATTAAGTAGCTCAAGAAGTCCAAACTCCAGGCTAATTTTTTATCACATGGTTACCTTGAGATTTCTCCCATAGGCTAGAATTAAAGTTAAATATCCGTCAGATTTTGTTAGGCACGTCCGTTGACAATGAGTTTTAATCTATGTTATTTCGACATTTCACTTAATGGCCACAACATGATTTTTTTTAATCCACGATGACATTTCCCCCAGTACATGCACATCTGACACACAAAGTAACATATGCCCTACTCTCAGTTTCATACTTACATACATGATTTCATCTCATCCAAGAAAAAGGAGATTGTTACTCTCAGCTCTTTCATAAGAAACAGACTTTTTCCACTACTCACTCCAGCAATATACCATTACAGCACTAAACTTCTATTTAAAATCCCCCTAAATGGGACCGAGGGTTAAATAGATATCGAGATTAGCAGTGGTGGACCTAGGATTAAATCACCGGTGCACTTTTAAACATTCAACCATTAACAACCGAGCAAATTTCTTACTTATTTAAAATACTCCCTCCGTCCCGGTCATTTATTGTCCTTTGGTTTTGGCACAAAGACCAAGGAAAGAGGTGTGAACCAATTATAAGATGACAAATGGACGAAATTAAATGTGAAAGATCAAATTACTCATCAAATGTAATCCTAAAATAAAAAGGACAATAATTCATTGAGACACCTTAAAATGGAAAAGGACAACAAATGACCGGAACGGAGGGAGTAAGAATTACTTAATCTTTGTTTTTCACAAAGAATGGGTGCGCATTTGGGGTGTTGTTAACTAGTTGTAGCATAAACAAATGGTTATTAGTTTAATTATGGATAGATAAAGGCTTAAAGGATGATGGTGGTGTCAGGATAAAGGCGGGCACTTGAGAAAAGATGAACTCCATTACAACATTCTGAATCTCTTAACTTTTACAAGCAAAGGAGAATTGAATGAACCAAAAATCAGACAACTATTATTGCAAACTAAGTTGAAGAAATAAGGTATGGTTAGGTAGAGGTACTACATATTAGTGACTATTAATAGTATAATCATCAACAAGATCCAACTAAAACATTCAAGTTGCTAATTAACACTCTCAAGAATCAAAGACCAAAAAAAAAATTAAAAAAATTAGCATAAATAAATAACTAGTGAAAATGAACATCACTAAGTAGCCAATTTTTGACAAACAATGTTATAGGCTCAAGTTAATTCCAATCATTGTTAAACAAACGATTGAGACGGAGGGATTAAGTACCTTCAATGCAAGGCTGCAAAAATTCCCCTGATTCTTCAGAGCTCTCGTCCCGACGAATGATGGTGTTAATTGCATCATTAGTTCTATCCCAAAGGGTTTTAGGGTCCATATACTCAGCCTAAACAAACCCACATTTGCATGTATTAGTTTTCACAAGTAGTCAAACCAGTCAATCAATCAAATCAAATCAAAATTAAACCCACCAAAATAAAGGAATTAAGTTTAACGAAACATAATATAAAGGTGAAAAGTTTGGTGGACCTGAGAATTGGCTTTGGAGTAGATGATTTCTTCAGCTTTAAGAACAACAATGGGGAGTTTTTCTTGCCATTCTTTCTTCTTTTTTGTTCCAGGGCTGTGAATTTCATGTGCAATTCTACCAGAACAATACAAAAACAGCAGTTAAAAAAACAAGGAAAATTAAGTAAATTAAGTGGGTAATAAAAAAAAAAAAAAGAAAAAAAAAAAGAAAAACCTGAAAATGTCTTGAATGAGAGAACCTCTAATGGGTTGGTGAGTTTCACTATGCCAAGCTCTTCTAACACATTCATAAGGCCTTGGACCTGGTCTTGGCATGATTTTTTACAGAAGAAGAAGAAGAGACAATGTTGAATGTTTGAAAGAGAGGGGGATTTATGTGGTTTGAGTTTGTATTACTGTTATGGTGTTAGAGAGTGGGGGTAAGTCTGCAGGAAAACAAATGACAATACTTTGGCCTTTTTGGCCCATTAGTTCTGGAATTTGGGAGATGACAAGATGTCCAACTATTCAAACCATTTTTACCCTATCCATACATAATTTATTTTCTTTTAAATCCCAATTATTTTCATCTTTTTAGAAATGATAATTTAATAAATACTTATTTTAAAAAAAACGATTATATATTACCAAAAAATTAATTTACTTTTACAAGAGATACAATCTCCACTCTAACCATCACAATCTTCTTTAAATTAGTTTACGCGAACTTAATTATCTTAATTTAAGTACATGAGCTACATTATTCTCATTGTGTCTACAATATGGAACAATGTCATGCCCAAGACTTCAAGTTACTCCGTATAAGATAAGGGGCAAATATTAGTGGTAACCATACCAAAATACGATGGCTCTTTGTGTTTCTTAGTGATATGGGTGAAGAGATTTATGTCATCCTTTTCAAGACAAGTTGGACGTATGAGTCATCTTAAGACCAACCGAGCCAACGCTTCCGCTAATCAAACGTGTCACTAATAGTCTTGCATGGCATTATGTCTCATGTCATGACGGTATCTTCATGGTTATTCTAAATGATAATTCTGAGATCGCGAAATTCTCCAAGAGTTTTTTGTTTTCACCAACCTTATGCGTTAAGTGTGCTAAAAAGCTACAATAACATTCTCATCTGAAATATGTTGAATAAAAAGATGTATAGAATTTGCATTATTAGAGATCCATCTATCCTATATAATTTTTTTGTGAGACCCGAACTAACCATCTGGTCCCTTTTCTTCTTGAAAATTGCATTTCAAAAATCACCTCAAAGTAAGTATTTTTCTTTCAACACCCTCGCCAAAACAGATTGTATGTTATTGATGAATCTCGAGGGAAGTATTTTTCATTCAACACCCTCGCTAGGAGAGAGCGTGTGTCTCCACCCCTACTTTGTTAGTACTTAGTAGTGCAAAATTCAAAGATTCCAAATTGTATAACATTGTTTACCATTAACACAAAAGTAAATTAATGAACCAACGACTAAGGTAGATAAATAGTATACATAATTTATCTTTTGAGATAACTTAGTTATATTTTTTTTTATTCCAATCATTTGTTTAACCCCTTTTTTTTAAAAAAAAATTTATAATAAGTATTTTAATCAAATATATATAAATTATTGAGGTGGAGGGTGAATGCACAAAAATTGTAATACAACATATATCATCAAATTAGTGATCTTAAGTCTTGACCAAAAAAAAAAAATAGTGATCTTAAGTGTGCTAGTAAAATGAAAACCAATACCTCTTGTACAGCATTGTTTTACAATCATTATTATAAAAACATTGTTTTAGTCACTTTTATATATTTTCAATAATTATAATATTTATTTAATATTCGTTATCATTATTGTAGTCACTTTGTTGTTGTTATTGATCGGTTTACTAATAACTAAATTTAGATTAATCTTGAATTTTAATTCTTTTCCTATTACTTCTTTATATTAAATTGTGAAACAAATCTATTGGGAGACTTTCTTGATGAAAAAGGGTAAGATGGCTCTCAATCTCTCATCATCAATTATTAAAAGAAATGAAAAGGAGAAAAAAGAAGAGGGAAAGTTGGCGTGTCCCCCACTTAGCCACATGCCTGCCTCCCAAAACTAGCCCAAAGAGGCCCCTCTTTGTATGGATTTGTCTTATCACCATCTTCTCTAAAAGGTAGGGAGGAGATCACTATAACCAAGTCCATTATTTTCTTGATTTTTTGCTTGGGTCACTGTCTTCATATTGGCCCAACCAGAGTTAACCCCAGCCTGTTATGCCAATAAGAGACCCCCTCTCATAGTCACCTCCCCTCTCTTGGGAACTGTCCTGTAAACCCGATGTGGGAAGAAGTCTCATCTAACAATGATATTAGGATGGAACAGAAACAACCAACATAGGCAATTTATGTAATTTGCATTTGAAACATCAAAGCTTTATTTTAACATTTAATTTAGGAGTTTGAGGAGATTAACCCATCAATTTCCTCCCTCGACCCAAAGCTCCAAACACCTCAACTATCTCAAATCGGAGTTTTTTCTTTACGCCGACCTTCCTCTTCAAGCTATGTCCTTCCACATAGCAAATATTGTTCATTGTCTTCACCCCTTGCATCACCAGGCTCCTCCCACGATACACTTTGCACCACTTACCATTGCCAACATATCGGTTCCCTTTAGTCGTCAACACACCCAAAGAAATAATGTTGGAACAAGCTTTAGGGACATACCTCACATTTTTTAAAGTTCTTATGGTGCCATTTGTAGACACCTCAAAATGTCTACTGGCCTTTTGAACACCCGATGACGAGGCATTTATTTAATTCGGAATGAAACTTAGTTGAATTTGATATAAGGTTATTTATGCTCAAAAGCGTCCCAGAAATAGCCATTTTATAACCCGGTCCACTTCGACAACTTGTTATATTCAAAGCCCGTTTATTTCAATCCTAATAATTATACCTTTAAAATAATTTGTCAGTTGACATATTAACGGGACATAACCGTAAATAATACCGAAGAAATACATTTTTTTAACGGGTCATACTCAAGATGACATTTAATTGGGTCAAATGAGAAAATGTGGCAGCCCACCTTATAAATTTGAGATCTTATTCTGTTAGCCCAAGAAATATAAAGTCTGAAGTCATGTTGATTTTCTAAGCCCATAAGGCGGATAAAATAACCAAAAGTAAGTTTAGCATGTGCACTAATTAGATCATTACAAGGATATGAATTGTATTTACCAGCAAGGACAATTGATGAGTGTGCGCCAAAATAGAATTCTAGATTGCACTAAAGTGTCTTGAAGGAAGATAGATACAAGAGTCCAATTGGATAAAAATAGCTTTCGGTGCTACAATTCTATCGTACGGAACTACGGACGTTGCAAGGGTCACGTCAAACTCCGGTTTATAACTGGTATAAATACCCCCTTTACTCTCTTTTTCAACAAACCAAAATTATAAAAATTTTCTACTACCAAAAAAAACCACCATCCATATAAAATACCGTTCCACGTATACCAATCCATCCTATTTTGAACTAAAAGACGCCCTAAAGTCGGTTCAAACAAGTCAATTGGCAAAACACTGTATTCAGGTAGGCCCGAGGGTGTTATGTTTTACTTCTTATTTTCATATTGTCATAATTTAATTTGTTTGTTTGTGTAATTTGTAAATAAACTAACGTTGTTCACTCACCTTGTAAATAAATTGTATAATTAACATTCTTTTTACTTAAAATTCGTCAAATATATAATATTATAAATAAATAATAGAGGTCGTCTGTTTGATGGGCGGTCTGGGTGCCTAACACCTTCCCTGACCGTACCTTTATCCCCGAATCCACAATCTTTGGTTTAGACTAGAGTGACGGATCAGTCCCCATACTAAGGATCAAAAGGGGTCTTTTCCGTTAAAATTATTTTTTGTATTTTTTTTTATAAAACCTACTGACAACTCCTATCCATCATTTATTTTTAAAAAGAAATTTATTTAGGGATCTTACACCATCATGGAGTTTCAATTTACACTCCCTACACCCTCAACTTTTAATTTAAGGCCGTTACCCACTTTGACATGTCCAAAGTCTCCTCTAGTTTGCAAAGTATCAAATGCTCCTTGGTCTTTACACACATGCACAAAGGCACCCAAATCCATCACCCATTTTTCTTGACACTCCACCTCTTCTTGTGTAGTCAAGAATACATCTTCATCACTAAGATTACCACACATGACATTTGAAAAAATCACTTACATCATCAACCTTAGCCTTGCCCAACTTTTCTCTTAAAGACTTCACACTTTTCAAGTCTTCTTTTATTATTGGACAATTTCGTTGAATTTGGCCCTTCTCATGACAATAATAGCACTTCACACTTTCCATGTCCCTCGCGCGCGACATCAATCTACGTCTTTGGCCATCTCTATGTTGACAACTATGTTATCGTCCTCATATTTGTACCAAAAACCCTTCTCCTTATCCCAATTTTGACACATTTCCCCGTAAAACACTCTTATTATAGGCGAATTTGCGTTTGTGAACCTTTCTCATGCATCTGCTAGATATTTTTAGTGTTTCACACATTTCTAGGTGATTTTGGATGTCAAGTGAAGGTCGGGATCGATTAGACGAAAAGAAGTGAAGTATAGAAAACTCTTTGAAACCCTTTGGGTGTATCAAGATCAAGCAAGGTGCATCTCAAGGTCGTAGGATGTAAAAAATTACTCTTGTGGGCGTATCTCCAGCACTTGGGCGTAACTGAGCTGTAATACATCAGATTTCTGATCCTAGGCTACTCGACCGAGTATGGGATACTCAACCGAGTAGGTTGTGTGGTGGTTCTGTCAGGCTTCTGGATGTTGTGTACTCGAGCGAGCATGTGGGAACTCGATCGAGTGTGGCTTACTCGATCGAGTGCGTCTTACTCGGTCGAGTGTCGTATACTCGACCGAATGTCCAGTTCGTTACGTTATTTTTCCGCAGTTTGATTAAGATAGAACGAGAATTATAAATAATCATGTTTTATCGACTTAAACCATTTTATTATTTGCTTAAAAACTTTTTCACAAAAGAGACAACGACATCACTGCTCCTTTCCTATCTTCATCATTCCAAGGTCGGGGTTCTTCGTTTTTGGGGGGTTTTTGCATCTTTAGATCTGTAATCGTTGGGTAAGTCGTCTATCATAGTTTTATGTTGTTTTATTAAGTTTGGTCAAACCCTAATTGGGTTAAATTGGAGGTTTTAGGGCGAATCACATTTGTATGTCATGATTTTGATTGGTTAATACTATCTTAGGTGAGGATTTTGTAGAAGAGGCCTTCTAGTCTACTTTGTAGTGCTTAGTGCTTGGATCGTTGTTCAGGTAAGATTTCCCTACTCAGTTGCTTGTTTAATTGATATACATGTAATATGACGGTCTTTTGTGGTTATTGTGTGGTTGAGATTATTGTGTTGGTTAGTGGTTATTGTTGTGGGACCATTTTCGGGAGATGGTTCCAACCCCATGTTTGCCTCTTGTGGCTCTCGTCACTAGGGGGATGCGCACATTAATGATTTGGGTTCGCTCGTTGCGATGAGCGGGTATTTTGGTGGTAAGGCTGTGGTTCCCACTGACGGCGTGGATTACCTGTTGCGATGGGTAATCTGGCAGGGCTACACACCTTGGTGTGTAGTTGGTCACTGGATATTATAGAGTTTGGAGGATGATTGTTATAGTTTGCCTTGGTTGGTTTATGGTTTATGTTATGGATGTTGTTATATTGATTATACAGTTGGCTGACCTTGTTTTATATTTTCAAAACTGTGGTGATCTATTCGGGGATGGGGAGCAGTTGGCTTAACAGGTTATGGCTGTTGAAGTAGCTTGCGAGGATTGGACAGGGCTGAGTCACCACTAGTTTTGTAGTCTAGCTTCCGTTTGAGATAGTTTATCACTTTATTTTGGTTATCTTTTGGAGTTTAAAGATTTGTATTTGCTTTTGGGAGACTTGTAATCCTTTACTTAAAGTTATTTATTTAAACTTGTTTCATTATGATTACTGTGATGCATACTATCTCGGGAAACCGAGATGGTAGCACCTTCGTACATTAGGGTAGGCCTTGTTAAGGTACCTTGGTGTATGAGGGTGTTACAAAGTGGTATCAGAGCGACGATTTTGGAACCTAAAACCAATGAACAAAATGAACATAGGGTGTCTAAATAAAATGAACCCGGGTAGTTGTTTAGAGCTACCGCAAAGGCTTGGGAGACGTCCTAAGGCCGCAACTTTGCCTTTACAACTTTGAACCGGTCACTACGGTATGCCAAGGGATCGTTGAATGTTTATATGTCTTATATGCATATTGGATGAGATATGATATGAATTGAATTGAATTGTTTGGAGTATGAGTTGGTGTTGGAGTGTATAAGCATGATTGGTGGTATAATATGGTTTTGTGCTTAGTAACATGTGGCTAGGATATGTGTATGATATATGTATCTTTAAGCATGAGGGTAGTGAAGGTTTCATATACCTCTAAAATGTCATCTAATAACAAATTTTAATTTACTCTTAAATTAAACTAGTGGATTTAGTTGCATGCAAACTAAATGATGAGAAAAACAATTTCTTACATATACAAAATGGACGAAATTCTTGGGCACCAAATTAGAACTCCTTCCTAATTTGGTTCTTGAACTATTATTAATTTAGGATGATCCTCCATCTTCAAGATTCAAGAAAAGAATCACTCCAATCGGTTGCACCTAGATTTAGCCCAAATCTCCACTTAATATTATGTGCTAGATAATCATTATGTGGTTTATCTTAAAATCCATTACTAATACTCATATATTACATTAATAATACTAGTAATTTGTTTGAATAAATTTGGATTCATAAAAACAATTTATGAAGAATAAAAGAGAGAAAGAGAAGAACATGAACAATTGTATGTTGGAATGAATGAATTGTAGCATAAAAAAAAATGAGAAAGACAATTTCTCATCCTCATAAAGGGGCTGCCGGTTTGGGGAGTTGGAGAAGCCAATGCATGGCCTTTTTTTTCTTACACATTTGTCTTCTCAAAGTGTAGGGTGAAGGCTACTAGCTATAAG
>VHZZ01008335.1:15025-25438 GCA_009801015.1 Silene noctiflora
ACGTCATCATATAACCCACTCGACCGAGCTCAGCCCACTCGATCGAGTCCAACCTACTGGACCGAGTATCCCCCACTCGATCGAGTCATGCTGACTCGCTAGCTACACACATGCTTTAACTTAACAACTTTCGCAACAACTAACATACATTATATAGATATATAAATCACAGCACCCTATTCACATGTTACTATAAAGCCAATCATAAATCAACTAGCAAGCACCATATTATTCACCAGACATTATCATATATACACCATCCTCCCTTTCCACCATATCATTCATCCTCATCATATGCTTTTCCAATAGTATTAAACAACATCGCATGCAACATATACATTACATCACAAGTAAACACATAGTGATCCCATGACACCTCATTGTGACCGGTTCAAAGCTGTAGGATGATCTTGCGACTTTAGGACGTCTCCCAAGTTTTTGCATTAGCTCTTAACAACTCCTACCCGGGTTCATTTTATTTTGACTCCCTAAATTAATTAGGTTAATTAGTTTTAGGTTCCAAAATCGTCGCTCTGATACCACTTTGTAAAACCCCCATACACCAAGGTGCCTTACCAAGGCCACCCTAGGCACGGAAATGTTAACTTTAAATAAATAAGTTTAACTGTTTACAAAACCAAACCAAACTGTCTAACAACAATAAAAAAGTTCTGAAAGACAAAACAACTAATGTAACAAAAGTTCAGGACACAACGGAAGACTCTTCTAGACTGCTCGTGGTGACACAACCCAGCTATCCCATGCGCATCTATCTAATACCTGCTCAATACCTGCTCACCATCCCCGAATAGATCACCACAGTTTTTAAAACAATTAAACGGGGTCAGTTACTGTATACACAAATCATGATACAAAAAGGTACAGGACACAGATCACCAACTCCGTCACATCTCCACACACCTGACTACACACTAAAGTGTGTAGTCCTGCCAGAATACCCATCGCAATAGGTATTCCACGCCGCCAGTGGGGGACCGCAGCCGTACCCACCAAATCCCCGCTCATCTATTCCGAGCTAAAACCCAAGTTCCTTAATGTGCACATCCCCTTCTGCAGCGGGTTCCACAGAGGGCGAATCAAGGGCGTGAAGTCACTCCCGCAAGTGACTCCACTCAGCCGAGGGCGCGCCTCGCGAACCACAGACAACACATCCAATCACATTATACAACAACAATTACCAAAACCATCAAGATCAACAATAATCACATATCAATCAACCATCAACCACCTTACAAACATGTATACAATAACTGAGTAGGGAAACCCTACCTGAAATGCAATCACCAATAGCAATCAACGCAGCGGATCAAAAGCCTTCCTCTACGAAACCACCTCCTATAACCAACATACCATCAAGCAATCACTACTAGGCCAATCAAACCCAAAACCCCCTAAACTACCCAATTAGGGCTCAACCAAAATTAACGGAACAAGATAAAAATGATACTAGGATCTTACCCACAACGCTACGGACTCCACGGTGTAAAGAATACTGAATTCCGACCACACAAGCCTTGGGATTTGATAGCAACGCGAAAAGAAGAAGCAACGTACTTACGTTCTCTCTCTTGAAAGATTTTTGGAAAAGTAAAAGTGATAAAGAGGCTGACGAAAAACTTTAAATATCAATCACGCGTTGCTAACAAAACCTGACTGAAATAACCCGCAAGACCAACTTACTTGATCGAGTAAGTGACTTACTCGATCGAGTGACCCTTGCTCGATCGAGTACCACACGTACTCGACCGAGTATGCCCTAAGACCGCGGAAAAATGATCCGTCAAATCCCGTATCACTCTAATCAGACTTGCCTGCAAGGTGATTAACATGATTGGGAAATGTTTTTAGGTTAGAAACAGATTATGAAAGTGTTTAGGCGAAATATATATAATCCCGTATCACTCTAATCGGACAGCGGAAAAATGATCCGTCAGACCGGATACTCGGTCGAGTACCTGACATACTCGACCGAGTATGCCCTACTCGACCTAGTATCTCGCATACTCGGCCGAGTACTCACAGGCAGTAGCCTGTCAAAACACACCCGACACCCTACTCGGTCGAGTACATCCTAGTCGACCGAGTTCCTCAACTTAGAATCCGAGGTATTACAGTCTTCTCTCCTTAAAAGTGACCTTCCTCCCCGAAGTTCACACATATACCTGTAAGAATCATAAACCAACCAAGACCCAACACCTTGAAAACTACCAACGAAACCCAAAATACATCAAACCATACCCACCACCCAACTCAAACCATAGAGAAACTACACTCAACACTACCCAAAAACACATGCGGTCATCTCCTACCCCCCTTAAAAGACAAAGGTTATGACCCCGTAACCAAACATACCTGATCAAAGAGATGTGGACAACACTCCTTCATTGACTCTTCCTGCTCCTATGTTGCTTCTTCCACATTGTGATTAGACCACAACACCTTAAGTAAGACGGTCTCAGCGTTCCTCGTTTTGCGCACCTTGCGTTCTAAGATCTCCTTTGGCGTCTCCACATAAGTGAGTGCGTCATTGAGCTCAATAGTCTCCACCTTAAGCAAATGAGATGGATCACTCATATACTTCCAAAGTTTAAAGGCATGGAATACATTATGAACCCGATCAAAAGCCGGTGGTAAAGCTAGCCGATCAAAAATATCATA
The DNA here is from genome assembly GCA_009801015.1 of Silene noctiflora. Classification (NCBI taxonomy): domain Eukaryota; kingdom Viridiplantae; phylum Streptophyta; class Magnoliopsida; order Caryophyllales; family Caryophyllaceae; genus Silene; species Silene noctiflora. Next base: position 17,705 of record VHZZ01008335.1, read on the forward strand.
CGGACCTATAAACTTTTGGCTCAACTTCCCTCGCTTGCCGAACTACATTACGCTACGCATGGGTGACAATTTCAAGAGAACTTTGTCACCTACCTCAAACTCAATGTCCGTGCGATGCAAATATGCATAGCTCTTTTGCCGATACTGAGCCGCCTTTATCTTTTGTCGAATCAAATGGACCTGCTCAATCATATCTTGTACCATTTGTGGTCCCAAAACCACAGCCGTAGAACTATCATCTCAACAAACAAGACTATAGTTCCTCCCATACAATGCCTCAAAAGGTGTCTTACCAATACTTGTGTGATAACTATTATTATAAGAGAACTGAATCAGATCAAGTCAGTCTTCCCAAATCCCACCAAAGTCCATCACACAAGCTCGCAACATGTCTTCCAAGTTCGTGATGGTTCTTTCAGTTTGACCATCAGTCGCAGGATGGAATGTCGTGATCATCTTTAAGGTAGTTCCCTTTAATTTTTGCAACTCTTGCTAAAACCGAGAAATAAACCTCGCATCTCTATCCGACACGATGTCCTTTGGTACCCCGTGTAGTCGTACCACATGCTTCCTGTACCCATTAGCCAGCTGATTTTTACTCCAAGTATCTTTCATTGGAATGATATGAGTTGACTTCGTCAGAAGGTCAATAATTCCCCAAATCATGTTATTCCCCTAGTGAGTCCTTGGTAACCCCACGATGAAGTCCATAGAAATTGGCTCCCATTTCCATTTGGGCACCTCAATGGATTGTATCTTTACTTGAGGTCTCCGTTGCTCACCCTTGACATTTTGAGAAGTCAAACACCTAGCTACAGACTCAGCTACCTCTTTCTTCATTCCGGGCCACCAAAACGTCTTCTTCAAGTCCTTATAAAGCTTGTCACCCCCGGATGTATTGAATACAGAGTACAATGGGCCTCCGTCATAGTTAGTTTCTTCAACTCTGAATCATTAAGAACACACCACCTCCCATCAAAATGGACCCTCCCATCTGCATGGATTGAGAACCTCGAAACAGTACCTGTCTCCACCATTGTTTTCCACTCCTGAAACTTAGGATCGAGCTCTTGTTTCCCCTTGATGTCATCATACAGCTCAGGCTTGATAGTCAAATCTCTAATAGTATCTCCCTTGTGAATCATATGAATCTCCATCTTGATCATCTCATCTTTCAATTTCATGACGGATATGGCCGTGCACAAAGAATTTACACTCTTCCTACACAAGGCATAAGCAACGACATTGACCTTCCCCTCATGATAAACGATCTCCATATCAAAGTCTCCAATCAGCTCCATCCACCTCTTCTGACGCATATTCAGCTCCTTTTGAGTATAGATGTATTTTAAGCACTTGTGATAAAAAATACCTTAATGGTCGCCCCAGAAACGTAGTGCCTCTAAAGAACAAACACAACCGCACCAAACTCTAGATCATGGGTAGGATAGTTCTCCTCATATGGCTTCAGTTGCCTTGAAGCATAGGCAATGACCTTCCTGTTTTGTATCAAGACACATCCCAACCCATTCTTCGACGCATCGGTATAAACTTCAAAGTTTTCACTCCCCTATGGAAAATCTAGGACGGGAGCTGTAGTCAAACGTTCCTTTAAGGCTTGGAACGCCGTTTCAAAACTCTCATCCCATCGAAATCTGGTATCTTTTCCCATCAAAGCTGTCATAGGCCTAGAAATCTTAGAAAAAGTCTTTCACGAACCTTCTATAGTACCCAGCCAAACCCAAGAAACTCCGAATCTCAGCAACATTCTTTGGTGCTTCCCAGTTGGACACCGCCTCCATCATACTAGGATCCACAGCTACACCATCTTTGGAAATCACATTCCCGGAAAAGCCACTTTCTCTAGCCAGAACTCACACTTGGACATCTTAGCATACAACTGATTGTCTCACAAAGTTTGCAGAACCAACCCCAAGTGCTCCTCGTGCTCCTACTTAGTCTTGGAATTGACTAGGATATCGTAAATGAAAACCACCACAAATCTGTCCAAGAACGAACTGAAGACCCGATTGATAAGGTCCATAAACGTTGATGGCACATTGGTCAACCCAAAAGGCATCAGCACATACTCATAATGGCCATATCGTGACCGAAAAGCCGTCTTAGGAAAATTGTCATCTGCAATCCTTAGCTGGTGATAATCCGATCTTAGATCAATCTAGGAAAATACCCCAGCTCCACTCAACTGGTCAAAGAGATCATCAATCCTGGGTAACAGATACCTATTCTACACGGTTATATGGTTTATCTCTCTATAATCAATACACAGCCGCATACTCCCGTCTTTCTTTTTCACTAACAGCATTGGTGCACCCCAGGGTGATACTATAATACCTGGATATTTCGGGATCCGTACGAGCACCTCACGATACGTGAGAGGGCCACCGGACTTGATAAGGAACCACCCGAGAGTAAAGTATAGCCTTACACTAGACCAGGTAGAACTTAGACTAGACCTAGTGAATCTGCAGTGGATCAAGTGAAGTCTGCAATGGACCGAGTAAGTATCACTCTGCCGAGTACAACCGTACTCGACCGAGTCGGTGGCACTCGACCGAGTGACACTATGCAGTACCCGATAAAGTCTAATTTCGGTACTTAAACGTAATTCATTACTATCTTCTTCCCAATCTCTCTAAACTCTCTCTTCTCTCTAAAACCTCTTAAATATCTTCTCCATGGGATTGAAGCTTGATTTAGAAAATTGTTCACCTTACCCTTCTTTCCTTCCTTCCTTTCATCTAAGTAAGTAAGATCTATCCTTTTTTAGTGTTTTATAACCCTAACTTTTGGGCGTTTTGTTATGGGTAATTAATAAGTAATTAGTATGAGTAATATGGGTAATTAGTAGGTAATAATAAGGGGTTTTGTATTGTATAGTAGTGTAGGATGTATTGTGATAATATTATGAGACTTGTATAGGACTAGACGGTTTCTTGAGACGGGATTATGTCGGATTCGAGTATCTATTGAAGATTTGCTAATAGGTAGGTTAATCCTACTTGATTTCAATAAGAATAAATGGTTGCATATGTCGTTGTTGTGTGGTTATTGCATTATAACATGATTGTTGGAAGTAAATGTGGTTAGTCTCATAATAGTGTCGGTATTGCTTTATGGCATGATAATGAATGGTCAATGTTGGTTTATGATAACATTGGATTACATTGTAACATGTTAGTTGTGAGGCATGTCTTGGGGTATCTCTTGAAAGGCATGTTAGATGATTATTTAATATCCGGAAAGATGTGTTCGTGTACATTGTATTGCATATTATGATATATGTGTTTGTGGTTGTTGGCGGTGTTACGGTGGTGTTACATGTTTTTATGGAGACACTAGGCAGTTGGGAGACCATCTCACGCTCGGGTTGCCTCTTGGAGCTTCCCTTTCCAAGGGGGATGTGGAAATTAATGGCTTGAGTTATGAAGGGACACATGAAGTTGAATCACGTCGTCTGGTAGGGGATCCAAGCCACTCTTGGGCCCGATACCACTGGTGTATTCGAAGTACCTTTTTACCGGTTGCGGTGAGGCTGTTTTGGTGGGCGGTGTTGCGGTTTCGTCACCGGGTTGTAGGTACCGTGGGTGTGTCCCTGGTATCGGAGTTCGCCACGGAGTGGTGTGGTTGGAAGTCGTGTTGTATGCATTTCATTTTCGTGTTGCATAATCATATTTCATATGTCGTGTCTTATATGCTTATGTCATTGAAACTAATAGTTTTTGGCTATGTGTAAATTATCACCTATTTCCTGGGTGGCCTGTGTCGATCAATATGAGATTTCCGATCATTTGAGGAGTGGGATATGTACAGGTTGATTTGGTGTCATGCGGGAGCCGGGACGAGCTTCGGACTTGGAGTCGAGTCGAGTAGATGACATAGTTGTTAGCTGAGTTGTATTTGTAGAATCCACTTGTTATTCATTTAACATGTTTGTAATCACTAGATAACGTAATTATCTTAATTGTTTCTTAATTGCAACTCCGATTCACTGCCCCGGGAAAACGAGATGGTAACATCCTCCCATTGCCTTGGAAGGGCGAGAAGGGGGTGTTACAAAGTCGTATCAGAGCGATGATTTTGGAACCTGAACCAATGAACCAAAATGGACATAGGAGTGTCTAATAAAATGAACCCGACATGAGTACAATGGGAGGTCGGTTTTGGATGAGTTGGCGCCCTCATGTCAAAACTAGTTCCTATTGTCTCGGTTGGTCAATACGCGGGTGGTCTTGAGTATGGGTGAACGACATTGGAAATGATATGTGGTTGTATATATATATATATGTTGTGATGGTTGATGGATCTCTTACTTGATATAACCTCTCATGTGATGTGTAATGTAAAGAAGAAATGGTATGAGTAATTTGGCATGTGTAGTGTGTATTAGAAATGTTGGCATGTGCTAGTGTGAGGGACACTAGTCCCGCTTTTGACACGTATTTAGTATGAATGCTTAGATCTACAAGAGTTATCTTGAGCGTGAGTAGTAGTGTTGTTTAGTTATGTAATCGCGAGTATGTGGATGTTGTGCCAATGACAGTAACTTAGATGGTGTGCGATCTAATCCAGGGAAGCCACCGATAGCCGGTGTAACCTCGAACCTTCTCTTTTGATGTCGGTATACCACCATTCGAATTTAACCTAAATTCTCAAACCTTAGGTGAACACTCGAACGAGTGTGAGTCTCCACTAGACCAATTGCAGTGTACTCGACCGAGTAGACCAGGTCACTCGACCGAGTGGACTAATTTTCTAGAATCAGAAAAATTTCTGAAAGTTGGGGCACTCGACCGAGTGAACTCGGTCACTCGACCGAGTTGAACTGTCATTCGGCCGAGTGGACTCGGCACTCGGCCAAGTGAGTTACAAGGGCTGAGTAAATCGCATAAAACACACTTTTTCTCATCCTTATCTTCTTCATATCTTCATATTTCCTCATCCTTTGAACACTAAAATTCCTCCAAAAATATTTCTACAACTCCATTGTTTCTACATTGTGCTTAATCTTGAGATTTAAGTCCCTAATTACTTCTTAATCCTACTAAACCAATGTATGTTGATTTTCCTCTCTTTTCATCTAGTACCAATTTCAAAATTCCTAGATCTACATGGTTTCCTTGAGTTTTTGTCAATTACTTGTTGTTTATGTCTAATTTATGCTAGTAAACAACCTTTTATACCATTATTGTTGTTAAATATGAAGATTTTATGTCAAAATTTTATCCATATGAAGACCACTCAAATTTTTTGTTGTTGCTCATATAATTGGTATTTTGATGTTGTTGTTGGGATTAGTTGGACAACAAATGCCTAACCTTTGTTGTTAATGTTGGATCTTGATTTGTATTTGAAAAAGTTGTCTTATAATATCGTCTTAAAATCTAGAAATATAGGGTGTTCGTGCCCAAATTTTGATTTTTCATATACAAAACTTAATTTAATTGTAGTATAAGACTACTGTCCTTGTTAGTGATGCTATTTGTTGTCTTAAAATGAAAACTTTGTCACAAATTTTACCCAAATTTTCGAATTTATGTAGTATACATGAACATACATTGATTTTGTACTAAGAACATGGCTTAGTTACCTTATAAAACATCAAGTTTGGTTAATGATATCATGTATGGTCTTAAAGTCGGGAAAAGTGTGCCAAAATTTCTCCATGTTTGTCGAAAATGAGTCATATACTTACCCGAAGTTTGATTTTCAAGCATAATGTCCATTCTTATTGTCTTTAAAACCTTAATCATTATTGAAAAATGCGGTTTGTCATAGCCCTTGGAAAAGTTTCGTTCAATCAGTAATTGTACCTTGTCCTAGTTCAACAACCTTCCGAATTAAATGCTAAGGGTGTTAAGAATTTCCATTTTCACAATTTTGTACTCGGCTTAGTTATGTTGAAAGTTTTGGTGATAACTACAAACATGATGCTGTAACCTGAATTAAACATCCAAGTATTGAGTAAGGTCTACTAGAATCTTAATTTCCGGAAAATGGGTGTCTTAATCTAGTAAAAGATTTTGGTCTAAAAGATTATGTTGAAATTCTTACTCAACCGTTTCACTTGGCAAATTTAATTGTCCTAAATTTCTTACTATGTGCATTTGGAACCTTGTTTTGAATTCTCTTCTCTTGTAGCATATCGAGAAACGCAAGAGCCAACCACGGGTGACAAGTAGCTCAACCGTTTCACTTGGCAAATTTAAGAAATGTGTTGTGTTGATATGAGACTCAAGCTGTGGTTTGAGCTACTTGTTGTGATCCTATGAAGCTCAAGCTGCGGTTTGAGTTATGTGAACCTAAGCTGCGGTTTAGGTTATGCTTTAAGTTAAGCGTTGGTTTTAACCCGCGGGTGCGTGACCTTCGGGACGAAGTTCTTTTTATGGGGGGAAGATTGTAATACCCCGTAATATTTTATATTATTATTTTAAATTATTTTATTTAGCGCAGCGTGTATAATTTATTATATGCGGAAGTTGAGTCGGGATTTTGTGTGAGACCGACTCAATTCGAATAAAACAAATTGATTGGCCAAGTTATGGGCATGTGTGATCGAGTTTAAGCTGAGTCGAGAATTATTTAAGCCGAGTCGGAGTATAAAAACTAAACATTTCACTCAACAAACCCTTTTTATTCATTCTTTTAACACAAAACAAAAAAAAAAAAAAAGAGAGAGAGAGAAGAGGGAGGAGGTGGACGGACGAACGAACACGGAGGGCTAGGGCGCGCTTTTTGTAACTCGTTTCTTACTCATTTTTCATTCTCGTAATCGTAAGTTTAATCCTAATCCTTTCTAAATCGTTTTAATATAATTTTTATGCGATCTTATGAAGTTTGCCTCAAACCCTAATTTGAATGTTAAAACTAATTTGGGGATTTTTATTAAGTTAATGTTTATATCGTATTTTGATAATAGTATGACGGTTTTGGACCAAGGGTGACTCGGGATTTGGGTTAGTTGTCGTGTTGGCCGTGCGAGGCTGTGTCCTTGTCGCATTTTGGCTCGGGTAATGCGTGTATGGGAAGCCGTGGCTTAGCCATGGCCGAGCCGTGGCTTGGCTGTGGTGAGCCGTGGCCTAGGCTATGCCTACGGTCACGTGTTGGGTCACGTTATGTAGTGATGTCGCGTATAATTATTCAATAGCGATATTTACGTAAAAAATTATTTAATAGGCACCGAGTTCGGAGACGAGCACTTTTAGAAGCTTTAAGCATTTCGCTACGACAGTCTATAGCTGAGGTAGGATTCCATCCTACTCACTTATGTTATTTTTTATATAGCAATGAAATTTAATTATTTCTATGAGTATTGCAGGGTATGACGGGTTATTGTAAATTTTTACATTTTAAGATCGTCACATGCTGAGCCGTTATTTATTTATGAGGTTATGTGAGCATTTTTGTTACCTTGTATTATTTTGTTTTGTTTCTGTGAGGGAATATGATTGTGAGACGGAAATGTTAAGTCAGGCCAAGCTGCGGTTGCGGTCCTGAGAAGAATGTGTGAGCCAGGCAGAGCTGCGGTTGTGGTCCTTATGAATTAGTAGGCCTGACACGTGGAAGTCGAAGCGACGTGATCCAGAAGACGGCGCTGCGGTGCCGTGAGTGAATGTGAAGTGCGATGGTGTGTGTATATGCAACGTTGTCCGTGTGTGAGCACGGAAGGTTGTGGCAGATCACTTGTTGGTTATTTTCATTTTAGTCGCAACT
>VHZZ01008339.1:46791-64262 GCA_009801015.1 Silene noctiflora
AATTTATACTTACTAAACTCTATATATATGCGTGTGATTTAGTAAAGTTAATTAATACTTATATTAGGATAAAATTAAATAAAATTTATTTTGTTCTTAAGAAATCTACTTTTATTAGAGTAATTTAATAAAATTCTTTTAGAAATGTACTATTGTTAGGATATATTTAATAACATTTTAGTTCATTTTCAACTTAAGATAAAATGAGAAGTTAAAGTTATCATTTACTTATAAAATTATACTTATTAAACTTTATTATGTGTGTGTGATTTAATAAATTTAATTAATAATTATATTAGGATAAAATAAAATAAAATTTGTTTTTTTCTTAATAAATTACTTTTATTAGGATAATTTTATTATTTTTTTTTAGAAATATACAATTGTTAGAATACATTTAATAACATTGTTGTTCATTTTCAACTTAACATACAATCATAAATTAAAGTTATCATTACTTATAAATTTATGTTTACTAAACTCTATATATATGCGTGTGATTTAATAAATTTAATTAATACTTATATTAGGATAAATAAAATAAAACAAAATTTGTTTTGTTNTAAATTTAATTAATACTTATATTAGGATAAATAAAATAAAACAAAATTTGTTTTGTTCTTAAGAAATCTACTTTTATTAGGATAATTTAATAAAATTCTTTTAGAAATCTACTATTGTTAGAATACATTTAATAACATTTTAGTTCATTTTCAACTTAAGATAGATTGAGAAGTTAAACTTACAATTACCTATAAATTTATACTCACTAAAATCTATATATATGAACTTGTTTTGTTTTTAAGAAATCTACTCTTGTTAGGATAATTTTATTAAAATTTATTAGAAATCTACTCTTGTTATGATAATTTATTAATTTTTCTTTAAATTATAAGATTTCTAGGAATTCTAAAAAAGTTGGACTCTCTAATATCGCTCGAAAAGTTCCTGCTTTATATATAGATATATTGATTGATTCTTAAAATTAAGAACAAACTTGTAGTTGCAATAGAACTTTTCATTTTGGATTCTTATTGACAACTCCAAGAATAAGAACCACTATTCTTATTGCTTTGAACATTTTATCAATAGGAGTATTTTAACGAAATCGTTATTTGATTTAATATAATAGAAAATTAATGACAAAAAAATGTGGGCGATTAATTTGTATGTAATTGGTGAAAGAATTAAACCATCAGCAAATTATTCTTATCTAAAATCAAAGATTCAACATAAATTAAATTTAATATATCTTAAAATAATCAAATTCCTTAAAATAACAAAAAAGGAAATTGAAAATTCTCATTATTACATAATGACATCATAAATTCATAATCAAATTGAGGTTGACCATTGATTGTCAATAATAATAACACGAAAGACAAATTAATAAGATCGTGTGGGGAGGAAAAAAAAAGAAAATGAGATAAAACATATGCTATATAATATTCACTTTAAATCACTTAATAACATTTTTTAATCAAAATTAAAATATGAGGTAATTTTAATCTTGTCAGACTCAAAATTGTAACGAATAGCTAAACGACATGACAATACACTTTGTTTCGTTAATTCTTTTGGAAAATGATGCATAAATACATCATTTAGGGCTTTATTTAACAAACCAGGAGAGGAAACAAATTCTTAATATATGCATAAATTGCAAATATGTAATTACAACCTACACAAGTACAAGTGTACAACCTTAAGGGTTGTATTTATCATTACCCTTTTTTTTTAGCATCATCAATAAATAATTATGGTCAGGGGTTAAGAGTTTCAAAACGATATTAATCAAATGATATAAATTAAGGCTCTAACGTGAATTTTCAAAAACAATAATGTGAAATATAGCCACAAAACACTATAATTCACTATGCCTTATCTGCTTATCATTAAATCGTTTCAACGTTGACTTTGAAATTTATCGCATGAAAGGTTGTCAAGATTGTGATCCTACTTAGGATAGGGAGTGGTAGGATCGGATTGCAGGATCTTAAGATCCTACGTACAAATAGCTTGGATAAACAAATATATGTAAACAATTTGGTATAATTTGTGATATATAATGTTAAAAACTTATTTAATGACACGAAAGTCTTAATAATCAGATCAATATATTACATATACCTTTAATTTAGAGTTGTAAGTATAGAAATAGAAGAACAACCAACTCACAAATTTGTAACACAAATGAGCCTTTTACAATCTTTCACGATCCTACCATCAATCATACACGATCCTATGTGATCCTACCCGATCATGAACGATCCAACGACGATTTGGATCGTTTTCCACCTTTTAGATCGCAGAATCCTACAATCTGGATCGTGATTTTAACAACAATATTCGCATCTACTCTATACAATATAACCTCACGATTTGTACCATCAACATATAAGACGTAAGTGAGCCAGCTTAATTCCTTAATTCCGTAATCCGAACCATCAGCTCGTAACTAGCTTCGACCCCTGAAATTACATCAAAATGTAGTCTATAAGCAATCTAACATGTACTTTGGAGACGTAGTAATGATAGCTTGCAAAAAATTACAACATTTGGATGCTTGATGTTGAAGCTTAGAAAAATTAGAAAACTTCAAGTACACACATAGTTGTAGCATGTTACCTACCAATGAGTTTTTAGCAATCATTCCACTTTGCAACTACTGTATGTAGCAGTCTAGTACTATAGTACGGAGTAGTAGTGATCAATTCCACTGCCCTCGAAATATCTCAAGTTGAACGTCACATAAATCTCACTTATAGCAATATAGCTTTCACGCATTGACAACGCACAACGTGACTCAATGCAATAACATGCATTATGATGGTCAATTACTCAATATGCTCCTCTTTTATGGCAATTATTTGTTTATTCTTTTATTTTTTATGAGAAATATTTTAATTAAAGATAAATACAAAATTGAGACATATAGAGTATATGTTAACAATAAAATAAGGAATCAAAGATGTCTTAGTCTAGTGGTTAAGACGGAGGTATTGTGGACACTAGGTCTCAGGTTCAGGTTCGAATACCCCCTCCTCTTTATTGTAATACAACTAAGTGCGCATTTTAATTGACAAAAAAAACAACAAGATAAAGAACAAAGAGAGGAAGTTATTTAGTTGAATAGCTTACTCCGATCTGTAACCGTTGAGATATTGTAAGTTATTCTTTTGACTACCAAAAAAAAAAAAAAAGTAAGGAACAAATGAGTAATTTTGCATTTCGATGTTGTAAAATGGTGTGAAGTTTAATTTAAGATGCTCAAAATTGGAAAATATGAAGTTTTATCGAGTTGGAGAATGTTAAAAGTGTCATTATGGAAATAGTTGGACATGACGTTCAATAAGCGCCTAATAAGAGTAATAAATTTCAAAACTTAATTGTCGATCGGACAAAGAAATTGTGATTTAGGGTATCGTTTTACCGAACAACTAATTTGATTCGGTTTAATTCTACCACACTTCGAATGTAAACGGAACAACATCGAACAATTTTGAACGGTTTAGTTAACGGCTCAAGCGATTAAGCTACTATAAATGCATTATTAGCTCGGGAATTTCGAGTATGAAAGTTTGTGTAAATATTATATTTGTCATTAACTTAGACAATCCATCGAGCACTCTATGTCAATTATTGGCTTCTTTATGCAGCCATCGAGCACACATTAGAAAAACTAAAAATCCATTAAATCCGTCTCTAACTTAAATCTTTAGGCACTCACTGGCTTGAAAGAGTGCGACTTTTTCATATAAACAAACTTCTAATATATATGGATAATGTGTTTGGTGTAAATTTACGTTCACTAGACAACGTTAGTACAATATTGCAAGGATCTTATCAAGAAAGAGAGGATAATTAGGATTGAGCTCGCTTAAAAGGAGGCTATTGAGCCAACGTCCGACTCATGAATCGTGGTGTATATTCTTCCACTGATACTGTTATTTTGAGTTGTCCACCTTTAGAGTTTTGTACATTGATACGTCCCTTCATGAAGATGTAATCGGGATTCGTGCTCCGCGTATTATAACTAGTTAATCTTGCTTTGGGGCTTGCTCCTTTATTACAGTTTGAATCCTCTCTATTTTTTTCTCTCTATTTCCTCTCGGCTACACTTGTACTTTAGTAAAATTTTTCTCTCCATTTATTAAAGTACTCTCTCCGTCCCAGTTATTTGTCTGCCTTTAATTTTGACACGAAAACCAAGAAAATAAGCAAAAAATGACCAAAATGGAGGGACTAATGAAGTAAAGGGTATTTCCTTTGTGAAACAATTACAACCATTAGATCGTAACACCCGGTTGAGGATGAGATTTTCTCCCTTTGCTGTGATTACTTGTGAACGGTAAAATACCAAGCCAAACTAACGTGGCTCTGCCCAGAAAAGAAAGAGCACAAATCAAAGGAGATACAGAGACATACATACAGTCGCAAAACCCTCTAAAACCAACCATAAACCCCAGTTTCATCTTCAACTCCTGGTTGCTTCTTCTCTCCATTAGTAGAGCGACATGTATCTTGCTCGAAGATCATCAAGATTATCATCTCTAATCAACCCTAATTTCAATAAATATAGTCTTCCTTACCACTCCAAATCCTTAAACCCTAACAATCCCCCCCCTTCAAACCTTCGTCAATCATCTCCTTTCAGCTCCCAAGATTCAATTTTTAATCTTGATTTTGCAAATTCATCCCCAATTTTTTCTGGGTATCCATTAAATTTGCCCAAAAATGCGAAATCTTCATCTGGGTATTTTCAAAAAGTTGCATTTTGTAATGGGTTTCGTTTATTTAGCTCTCAAACTGGTGTAGCTGTTGAAGAACCCTCAACTTCTGATGGATTAACAGTTGATCGAATATTGGATAAAAATTGGAGTATACTCGATGAAAGTGAGAATGATTGGAAAAGTCATGCTTCTGCAATTGCTCAATCTATACAGTTGATTAAAAGACGGTTGAAGGTACAGTTTTTGATTCGTTGTGTTGTTTGATTTATTTAGTTACTAGTGTTTGATTTGGTTGAATATGTATTCGGGTTGTTTTGGATGTTTTTGGTAGTAATTTTATACACAATGTTTGTTATAATTGGATGACATTTCGAATGCAATAGAATACATTTAATTGAGCTTTATGCAGGGGGGGATTCGATGTAAGTTGAGGTTTTATGTAGATGTTGCAGGGAGGATTCAATGCAGGGGGGATTCGATGTAAGTTGAGGTTTTATAAATGTCGTGGTGATATTGCAATCACGTAAGTCGAGGTTTATTGTAGATACCATCACTTGAGTGTGAGTGAGATCGTTTAGGATGGGGTATTTGTTATGGGAGTTATGAAGTTTAAAATAAGAAGGAATGGGGGAAATGGTGGTAGCGTGGGGTGGAAATGAGGAAGATAGCGTAGTAGTTAGTCACCACCCCATAGGGTAGTGCATTAGCCTCATGGGAATTATAGTCCCGCGTCTATCCCTTTTTCCACTCTTACTACTACCACTTAGCTTACCGTCACTTTTTTCCTCTTTCCTTTGTTGTGAGTTCTAATACCTATGTAGCAATTAACCTCTTTCCCAGCAAAGTCTTAGGCCTTGTTTGGATAGGAAAAAAAGAGGAAAAGGGAGGGGAGGAGGAAGGAGGGAAGAGAAAGGAAGGGGAGGGAGAATAAAGGAGGAAGAGGAAGGGAGGGGGAATCGTGAAAGTGAGCTTTCTTTCCAGATCTTTACTATGTTAGAGGGATTTTAACTAGCCTTGTAGTAGAGAAGTTGGATGTCCTCCAAAATGCCCCAACTCCATTTTGCTAACCAAACAAACGAAACTATCCCTCATTTTCCATCGAGATCTTTACTACTCCTTCAATACCACACCAAAGGTGACACTTACTATAAACGGACGTACACACCAAAGGGTGACATTCCTTATTTGGCCCACAACATTACCAAGTTATCCTTATACCCATTTGATATTTAAACAAAATGCCATTACATACCCCATCTACCAACCCACAATTACATACACCACCTATTTTTTTCCCTCTTTACCCTTACTTTTTCCACCTTTTCTTAAATACTCTATTTTTCCCTACGTTACCTTTGGTGTGGTACGGAGGGAGTACGTTGGAGGGATTTTTAATTAGCCTTGTAGTAGAGAAGTTGGATGACCTCCAAAACTCCCCAACTCCATTTTGCTAACCAAACAAATGATACTATCCCTCATTTTCCATCCAGATCTTTACTATGTTGGAGGGATTTTAATTAGCCTTGGAGTAGAGAAGTTGGATGGCCTCCAAAACGCCCCAACTCCATTTTGCTAACCAAACAAACGAAACTATCCCTCATTTTCCATCCAGATCTTTACTATGTTGAGGGATTTTAATTAGCCTTGTAGCAGTGAAGTTGGATGGCCTCCAAAACGCCCCAACTCCATTGTGCTAACCAAACAAACAAAACTATCCCTCATTTTCCCTCCAAATCTTTCCATCCAAACAAAGCGTAAATCTATTAATAATTATTAAAAAGTTCATATCCAATTTATTATCTCTTTAACTACTATAATTGTTTGGCCTTCATTTCATCGTAGTGCTCATCACAAACTACCAAGTATTGTACCTATGACATTTGCGTTTGTGGAACTAGAAGTTATAGACCTAACTGGATATTTATGTTTATATACTCAAGGAATGAAATGAATTTGTGGTTGTTAACACGGTGCGTGTTGCTGGCTTACACTAAGGGAATAGAAATTTTTATGATAGCAAATTGACTAAATTTGATAGAATAAATTATAAAATTATATGGCTCATGAAGTGTTTGCTTTCTTCATACTGCCGAGTAACATACCTTCCATTAATAATTGGTGAATGCAATTCTCAACATAATTTTGATTACAGATTATCTAAGCCTCTTTGTATTTTTAACGTAGGGAAATGTTGTGTACATGAGATGCCCTTACCCTTCCATAAGCGGGAGCCCTTGAGGCAATGGTATAATCGCATTGTTGGAGTTGATAGATTTAACGGAGTATTATGCATATGAATTTATGATAGATTACATTTAGGTTCATTAATATGAAATCAGAACCATTTTTGGAGACAACAGATGGACTTGTGAATACCCACGATGGACTTGTGAGTTGTGATTGGTTATCCGTTTTTCAATAGTTTAAGAGAGAGAAAGATAAGAAGGCATGAAGAGATGAGATTGACAGAGTGGGAAATGGATTACATAAACAATTCAAGGTTATATTCTGCAATCCTGAAGAGAAACCAAAACAATACCAACTAGTTTGATTTGTCACTCAAGCCTTATAAGGGTGAGTGTTTGGCATCAAGGAGTAAAAATGCTTGAAGGGTTAATTAGATGTCCTTATCAACGTAATAAAGCATTATTATATAGCAGCTTCATTTTTAGTGTAGCCTCCCTTGATCTAATTTCTTATGTGATTTCTGTTGTATGTGTTTCAGTGGGAACAAATGTTGGTCCGCTTGGATTTGTTGACAGCTGAAGTAAATAAACCGGATCTTTGGGATGATCCCGATCATGCTGGAAAAGTTAGTCGTGAACAGGGTTCACTTTTGGGCAAAGTAAAAGAGGTACTGTCTTTTGAACAGGAGTTATGTGAGCATATCGACATGCTGAAGCTTGCTCGAGAAGAGAATGATTCAGAGTTGGAATCGGTGCGCACTCACTTTTTCTAGGCATGTACTCAGACTTGTATCTATATGCTGTACCTGTACTCTTATTCCATTAGAAGCCGAGATAAAAGTTATGTGATCGTGATTGTTGTACTTAGCGTGTATATGACTCTCTTAGTCTCTTGGGCTCAATACAATGTTGTTTTGAAAGCTTTATACACCTTTTAAGCAGTTTTTCCATACATATATATTTGAGATTATTGTATTTCTAGATATTGCGGAAATGTTTTTTTTTTACTCCTAACAAGGCTCTTTTTGACTTTTCACGTCACATTCTTCTTCACCATACTATTTTTTCTTGTTTCCTTATCAAAGATTTGGTGATAGGAAAGAGTGTACCATGTCCTTCCCCTTTCTTTCTTCAACACGTCTTGCTTGTGACGGTCACAAGCTTGTGACCTCTCACAACCTTCCCCCACTTGCTCTTCCAATTGCCCCTCCCACTTGCTCCTTTGTCTCACGTCACAAGCTTGTGACAGATTTTGTCCGTCACAAATGAGAGTTTGTGTTCTTTCTTTTATGCTTTCTTTATTTACATTTTACGTTTGTGTAGGTTTTTCTTCATCACGTTCTCTGTTTTTGACATTCGTTTATAGAGGAACACCTTGGCATTTTACAGATCTCATCTGTCTATATATGTTTTTGTAGGAATTGATGAACGCTCTATCTAGAATTAGAAGAGGTCTGAAGGAAAAAGAACTTGAAGCTATGTTAGCTGGAGAACATGATCCTTGCTCTTGTTTCATTGAGGTTAGTACACGACTATTTCCCAGATTACCTCCTACTTGATATAGGTGAAAACGTGAAACCAATAGGCAAAACTGCCACTAAGTTTTTGATTAATGATATAACATTGATCATTCATTAAGTGGTGAACAATTTGCCTTCTATATGAGTAGCTGTACCTCTCTCTATTTCTTCTCCTCTCTCTATTTTTTTTCCATGGAAAATTTTCCCTGCAATTACTTTTGATATTGGCTTGTAATCTTTGGAAGCTATATGACAGGTGTTTTTCCTTATTTAATTGTAGCTATTCTTAATTTGTTTAATGAAAGATCAGCGTCAAGGTCCTTGTTCATAAAAGACTGTAAAGATAAGATGACAGTTTTGCAACTGCTAGAGGGTGAACCGGTGAATTACAGTTGGTCATTGAAACAAAGATGCTATTATGGCATATTTATGTACTGCTAATGACCTCGACATTACTGCTAGCAGCAAGTTTAAGCTCTGGCTCTTCTATTTTATTATTATTATTTTTTTTTGGAGTGGGGGTGGGGGTGGATTTATAGCTTTGTTTTGTAATTCGTTACAAACAGTTGTTTGGGAAGATGTTTAGGCTGATAAATCTGTATGTGAACTGGTCTTATCTGACGCGTATAGCATGAGAAATGCAGAAATCTCAGCGAAGACATTTCCTTGGCTCGGCTACTTTATGGAGGGTTGTATATGTTGGACTGTTGGTGACTAGGTCTGCAAGTCTGTCTTTAGAACATGATTGAGGGATGTGGGTTTCAGGTCAGATTGCATTCAATCTTTTAAAAAAATAAGATACGTGGATGTCCTGTTGGAATTTTTTAATCATGGAAAGTGAAACAGCTTGGTGGATGAGATTGGTGTCTGGAATTAACAATTTTTTTGAGGGATGGCTGTTATTCTAGGACATTGTATTTAGGATCTTGATAAATACCCCCTAAGTTCTAAACAAAGCATCTCAGTTACCTTAAAGAAGAAGACTGAGAAGGAGCCTACTGACCAGTAGATGTAGGCTTTAAAGGAGACGAGGAACATGCCTAGTCGTAGTTATCAAATGACCTTTCAGACAATTAAGTGTGCACCACACTAACATTGAAGCAGGACCATTAATGTGATACAGAAAAAAGTGATTTTTCATGAATTTTTATTCTTGTTTTCAAATTCTAGGTATAGTGGGTGGTAGTTCTCCTTGCCTTGGGAAAAATAAACCATATTCCCCTTTATCTTAAATTAGTAGGCTTGGATTTTGTTTGAATAGGATACTAGTTTAGACCCGTGCAAAATTGCACTTATATAAAGGATTAATTAATGGGAATAATCCATACTATGGGTGACCTTCTTATAATAATCCAAACTATACTTTATCTCACTATAATCCTAACTATCCTACTCTCTTCCCATATTACACTTAAATGACTGGTTTTCCTGAATAACAGGTAACGTTTATTTAAATGATGATACATCTCTTTATTATTTAACTCTCGCCAGACATAAACATACTCTTTATCAATCTTGTTCCTTACTTTTATCATTCTTCTTCATCACTCTTCCCCTTCAACGCCTAATCCCTTATAATGTCGCCATTCTTCATCATTAGTTTTACCCAATTATTATACAGAGTATCTAATTAATTAAGCCCATTCTCAACAAAATTGGAAGAACCTGGTGAGTTGATGATCTTTTAGATGATTATTTAGTGTGAAATCAACTTCATGGATGTTGTGGAAATGATGGTTGAGGAACGAAGACGGCGAGTTCAGTAGGGCTGTTGACGGCCAGAGGAGGGAGTCAAAAGATAGATTTGAGAAAGGGGAGTGTGTTGGTGGTGGCCACGCGTATACTGAAGGTGTGTAGTGGTCAGAGAATTTTGATGAAGGTAAGTGATGACGGAGATGGTTTGGTCGGCGGCAGAGTTTCCGACTATGATGATGGTAAGTGACGGTGTTTCATTTGGTAAGTGACCACGATGAAGGTAAGTGATGGTGTTTTGTTTGGTAAGTGATGATGATGAGGGGTAAATGAAGGTAAGTGATGGTGGTGGGGAGTATGGATGTAGTTATCAGTTTGGTCGATGGTGGATTGGTGGTAGGGGTTATTCTTGGTAGGTGATTTTGATGAAGAAAGATAATGACGGTTTGGGGTTGTTAAAAGTGATGGTGGTGAACTGGTGATGTGGTACAATTAATTAATAGAACTCCAATTAGTTTCAATATGAACTGTATGTAATTACTGTTCTCCAATTAGTTTGAGTACTCTTAGTTTGAGTACTCTGTATAAAGTTTATTGTCAATTAAATCTCGTAGATATTTGATTCGGTTTGGATTTGAACTAATAACTCCTTTGGGATGCTATAAGCTTATGAACATGAGTGGTAAGTGATTTTGATGAAAAAAGATAACGAAGGAGAAACCCAGCAAATATAAAAGAAGTTCAGAAGAGAGACCGGCATTAACAGGTCACTAAAATGGCCAAGTGTAGTCAGGGAAGAGAGTATGATAGTTAGGATTATAGTGAGTTAAAGGATTGTTTAGATTATTATAGGAAGAACACCTATACTATGGATTATTCCCATTAATTAATCTTCAATGAAATAGAGTAAGTTTGTCAAGGTTTGAATTATGACCTATATTTGGAGAATTATAATATATACTTCATATAAATGAATAGGTAGGGGGTAGGGCATTTAAAAAATATCCGGGTAAAAGATAAATTGACACGACTGTGTGCCGTGCAAAGAAGCTAAGTTTCATATAACCAATCTGCTATATCCAGTAAATTAAAATTTTGTATTCCTTCTTCAATGTCAAGCTAAATACTCCCACATTTAAACCAACCCGTAAGGATTTCTTCTAACTTGAAGTCTCCCAAGTTCGAGCCCCTAAAATGAAGTAGTGTTAAAACTTAAGACGAAGAGCTTACTACCCTTGTATTCCTACTGGACTTGGATATGGACTAAATTTGAACGATATACGCCAGCGAAATGCTCCATTGCTCCACACCCTCTTCATCCAATCGAAAACAATTTAAACAACAAATTTCAAGGACCTTATCATAAAATATTTAAGAGAAAGAATGTTTTTAACTAATTAACTGAATTACGGATCTAAATAATGATGAGTTAACTCAAAAAGGATAAGCACCGGTTTGTATCACCATTGTTTTGGTCTTTTGGATACGTGGTATTTGGGTTAAATACAAAGTATATTAAAAAAAAAAGAGGACGAAGAAGAAAGCTCTTGGAAATCTCAAAGGATTGTTGCGTTTTTCCTGTATACAATTGAAGATGTATGAAATAATACTCGAATTTATGTCATCCGAAATTGTGGAGCGATAAATGGTTAACACTTAACATCATTTAACTTTGACAACTTGCCTCATCATCCCCATCAACCGCTTCTTCTAATGATCATGTAAACAATACTCGACATACTCTTTATAAATGTGAAAAAAAATATATAAAAATATTATTATTCGTAGAATTAAAAACATAGATACTACAGTGATGAAGGATATCCATACGGTTCAAAATAAAATAAATTGTAAACAATCCACGAAATAACTTTCAATAGTCAGTAATATAATCGATAGATGTATTTTAGGTAGTTATGAATGTAGAATGTAGATAGATGTATTTTTTTTTATAAAATGTAGTTAGATGTATTTAGGTAGTTATGAATCTACCATAAAATAATAGCAAACTATATTTTAGGAACTCTTTTAGAATAAGTGATCAAGACAATTATGGAGATGGGAAATGTAGGGAACGAATAATAGTAATTAATTATTATAGTAATATTTTGAGTGGGGTATGGTAAGAAAGTGAGTAAGTAGGCGGGAAAAAGAGTGTTGTAGAGGTTCTTGTTTTATTATTTTATATACTCCCTCCTAGTTTCTATGTTGGTTTCCTTTCTTTTGGGCACCCAAATTAAGGAAATGAATTTGGACCACACAAAACACCCTACCCTACATGGAATTGAATTTGGACCACACAAAATGTACCAAAAAAGGAAAGGGGAACCAACACCCGACTAGCACCGAAAAGGAAAAAGGGACCAACATAGAGACTAGGATGAGTATAGATTAGAAGGGAAGGAGAGGGGAGAGGGGAGTGGGGTGAAGGGAAGGGAAGGGAAGGGAATGGAAAGGAAAGGAAAGGATAGGGGGAGAGAGGGAAGGGAAGGGAATTTTGCAAAAGTATTTCCCATCCGAATCTTTCCCATTTTCCCCAAATCCCATTTACCGTTTATTTGGATGAGGGGACTTGGAGGAAAACAGGAAGGGAGGGGTCGAGGGGAATCAATATCCTTGTTTGGTTAGAAAATTACATCTAAAGGAAGGGAAACAAAAAATTCTATTTCCCTCCTATAAGACCATCTTTATCATTGGCCTACCTTGACTTTTTGTCACCAATAAATATATATTACAATTATATTCGACCTACTTATATGACCTACCTCTTTTTTCTTATGTTTGTCAATGACCTACCTTAACCTACGCTAATTAAACATCTCCCCTACTTTTGACATACCCCCACAAAAGAATACATAAAAATACTTTCAACCCAATTTATATTGATTATACTTAAAATTTTCACACAAGAGTAAGTTTAGAAATTTTTTGGAGCCTTCAAAATAATTTCACAAGTAAAAAGTTACTTATAGATAATAACATTAATAAAATTGAAACAAAATATACCCTATCAAACATATACTCTATTTGTAGAGAATGAAAAGATAATTTTTGGTGTAACTTTTATACTTGTAGAATTTTAATTATACTTGTTTTAAGATTGAAATAACTAAAATTTTAATGTACCAATCAATGGCTGTTTGCGGTGTACGACTGCCAGGCTGCCATGCGGCAGTGAAGAAGAAGGGCAACAAATGTGGGTCTTGCTGGTTGTCAGACATTCGAAATATGTGAACCATCAACTTTATTTCCATTTCCCTTTTTTTTCTTTGTTTTTGGTAGCTTGGCTGGTCATGAAAGTCTTGATAAAGATGGTCTAAGCCAAATTAAAATACCTTCAACATAGGAAAGATGTAAAGGGAAAATCCCTTGCTCCGTTCTCCCTCCCCTTTACTTCTCTCTTTTTTTTTTTACAACAAATGGTCAATGTCCAAACAAGGGAAACTGCCTTTACCTCTAGACCTTTTTGTCCAAACAAGGCACTAATCTTTTCAAAACAAAAACGATAGTTTCTAAGTTCTAAAAGGACTTTAATTAGCTGCTTTGCATTTTATATAGGTTCAAGCTGGAGCCGGTGGCACAGAGAGTAATGATTGGGCTTCCATAGTCATGAAAATGTACAAGTCTTGGGCCCAACGACGTGGGTATCAAGTTAGTGTGGTGGATGAAATGCCTGGTGATATAGCAGGGATCAAGGTATAGTTTCTTATCGTCTCTACATTGGTCTTTCTCTACTCTTATGGATTAATTGTTGGGGTACGACAATCTTTAACAAAGTTTAGCCACACAGATATTTCATGGAATAGAAAGACACGGAGAAGGGAAATAATCTTTAACAAAGATTACTCCCTCCATCTCATTTATAGTGTCCTAATGGCCCTTTTGGAATAGAAAGACATGGAGAAGAGAAATAATTTTCTATATATATAGTACTCTGTAATATAACAAAGTAGAATTTCCCATGCTAGTCCTACACTCCTACTTAAAAAACATACTTAAGTGAGAAGGGAATGGTAAAGAGTAATGTGATACTCTGAATGAAGGGGGTAATTATGATATCTTATCATTATTTCTTGAATCTAGCCTCTAGTCAAAGGGGATATTATAAGTATAATGGTGAGAGATTACGTGACATCAACACATACTGGTTTAGTATGAGATATATATTCTTGGGTTTTCGGAGTTTTATACGTAGTATTTGAGAAACTTTCCTAAGCTTAGTGGTGGATGTAGACATATATGATTTCACTCACATCGGATTTATCGACGTTGCTTAGCAATATGTTCAATCTTACTAATCCAATTCACTAGTTTGTATAAAGGGTTTGTAATACCTTTTGGGAGGGGGCAATCGACAAATGCCATCGCTTTTATTCAATCAAAGAAACTGTTCTTCATAGCATAATATTCAGATTTTGATTGTTTTGGACTTTTAGCGGGCCACAATAAAGGTGGACGGTGAATTTGCCTTTGGATATGCAAAAGCTGAAATAGGAGTTCACCGTCTGGTACGTGTATCACCATTTGACAGTGCAAAGCGGAGACATACATCATTTGCCGCTGTAGCCGTTATTCCTATCCTTAAAGACGCATCATCACGTGTGCAAATCAAAGAATCGGATCTCCGCATTGACCGATTTCGTTCTGGTGGAGCTGGTGGTCAGTCAGTCAACACTACAGATAGTGCTGTGAGAATAACTCATATTCCCACTGGGATTGTTGCTACTTGTCAAAATGAAAGGTTTGTAAGCTCTGTTATCGTCATACTTCTTGCTCCGTCAATCCAGATATAATCTCACCATGTACTGAAACTTGTAGACGTTATCCTATGAAATTTCTAGATTTAGGTTGTAAAAAGAGTATGGTGTTTAATTTGACTGCGATTTCTGTTCATAAACTAAAAACTCGACAATGTTTACTAAATTTCAGATCACAACATCGAAACAGGGCAACAGCAATGGAAGTTCTGCAGTCTCGGATAGATCAACTTGAGATGGCGCGCCAAGCTCAGATGAATGCTCATCATACAGAATCACTAACTGACATCAGTTGGGGAACCCAAATCAGAAACTATGTGCTTCATGTATGTGCTAAATAACTGTTCCTTTTCCCTTTAAATTACTCGCTTCGCCTCATTTATAATTTTATATCGTCCATTCGTCCCACTTTGAGTTGACTAGAGTTTATTTTTAATGAGTTGATGAAACACCACCGTTAACCATTGACTGACTTTACACGTAAAGATGCCACATTAGTCATGCCATTATGTCGATGAAGTGGGGATAGTACAAGTAGTTAACATTTTTTAGTAGACTTAGAAACGGGACCAATTATTTTGCGTTAACCAAAAGGGAAATTGTGACAACATAAATCCTTAAGAAAAGGAAAGTCGTGAGAATTGTTTAAGCAAAAAGCCAAAGTAGCTAACAATGTCTGAGCTATATAATACTCCGTAGTTAACTGTAATGGACAATGACATTGCAGCCTTATCGAATGGTGAAAGATACTCGCACAAACTATGAGACATCAGATACTGATTCCGTTCTTGATGGCGATCTTGATGCATTCATTATCAGCTTTTTATCGTTTTCCTTGGATAAAGATGAAGACGAACGTGCGAGATAGAGACGTACTTGCTTAAATCCTGAGACGTGGTGAAATGTCGACATACTTCGCTATGCTTATAAACTGCTCTCCATCTGCAGCTCAGCTAGTTGCTGCCCTTCACGAGGGAACACACTCTATCCAAGAGCCAAGCAGATTGTTTCTTGATTGACGATTTTGTAACTCAATTTTCAGCATTTGCACAAGTTATTAAAGTTGCATTAGCTGATTTTTAATGGTTTTTGATATATTGTTCTCCATTTCCAAGAAAAATAGAGAATACAATATGAAAGGAGACTAGTAGGCGCAAGATGGTTTTATACAGCGTGATTTTTATTTTTTACTTTTATCTATTTCATTCGACTCTGGAGGCATGAAAGATCAGATGTACGGATATCAAGCTCAATACGAATGGGTGATACAAAAACATTGTCCTCCTGCATGATTTACAAATTCGTAGCAAACAACAGTTCGAGCCACCCGTCTCTTCTCTCCCTTTGGAGCAATTCACCAAGCTCAAACCTTTGGCATCAAATGAACCTCAGGCTCTGATATAGCGAAAACAAAACAAATGCTACTTGCTTGAACGGAAATGAAAAATAAAAAAACGAATCAATCAAGTCTCGAACTACAAACAAGTACTTAACACAAAAAGCAGGAACAGCACCGGTAGCTTCTGAAAGCTCTGGACTCTTGTTTACTTCAAAACCACTTTAGGCCTAACCTCAATTCCTTGAACAATCAGCCCCCTCTTCCAGTTCCCAGCCACCTCCCTCACCGACATCTCGATTTCCCCATCTTCGCCTACCTGCTTAAACAACTCTCCAATCTCCACCTCGAGCCATCCATCTCCTCTCTCCCCCGGGAGCATTTCAGCAGGCGGTGGGGCCTCAAGTATAGGAACCTGAAACCTGCTTAAGAGAATCATACGTCTTGGTGCAGTTTGGTGCCGCTGGTCCCCATATTGCAAATATACTTTCCTGGTTTCTGATTTGCCTCCAGTAATTTTAACTGTAACTTCTGCTGGGGAATAGAAGCCGTATGCTGCTTCTGCCATTCTGAAGACGAGGTAGGCAGCGTAAGTTGTATCTGGAGAGAGTATAGATGCTTTCATTTCCCCCCTGATTTCGAGCCAGGAAACAGAATTTAGCTCTGCTACTTGAGGAAACCTGTTAAGAGTTTTGGAATAGACAATCAGTAAACTGAATGACAAGCAACACCAATATTGTTACATACTTACATTGCCTTAGAGGCTTAGTGGAAAGCACAGTGAGGATCGAAAACACAGAGATATACGATTCTCAATGTCCAATAATGAATATTAATTCAATTGACCTACAAACTCCTTGACGATACAAAAAAGTGCAGACAGCTTAATGAGTCATCTGATATTAATAAGAATACAGATAACTGGAAGTTAAACGAAAAATCAGAAAAAAATTACAGTGGATGAGTGAAAAACCTTGATTCGGGTAAAGAATGGAATGACCAATATCGTGGCGTATCACCCCATGAAATGGCCAGCTCCCTGGCAGAGATAGTGAAGCACTTTTTAGCAGTTGGTTTATCCAGAAAGAAACTCTGTTGACGACAAACACAATCTCATTAAACTCTGGTAGAAGCAGATGACACTTGCGTTGCAACTTAGGCCCTGTTCTTTTGAACTTAATTTCAGTTCTTATAAGTTCAGTTCAGTTCAGTTCAGCTCTATTAAGTTCAGTTCAGTTCAGTTCAGT
>VHZZ01008344.1:36954-47265 GCA_009801015.1 Silene noctiflora
AGGGTTTAATCAAAATCAACTAAACAACATAAAAACGGTATCTAGATCTTACCCACAAGACGACGATCGCAACGGTGTAAAGGACTCCAAAATCCAAAGACTCTAGCCCTTGGATTTGCTAACAACGCGAAGTAGAATACAACTACGTTCTCTCTTTTGCTTTTGAGTGATTTTAAGAAAAGATAAAGTGAAAAGAAACTGACGGAAAAGGTTAATATACCAATCTCGCGTTATTAACAAAGCCCGACTAAAAAGACCCGTAAGACTGACTTACTTTATCGAGTAAGTGACTTACTTGATCAAGTGACCTCTACTCGATCGAGTGTCACACATACTCGATCGAGTACCCAACGAACAGACCCTGATACTAAATTACACTTACTTACTCGATAGAGTAAGCCCTACTCGATAGAGTAGCCACATACACAGAAAACCGTAGTATTACACGATGCACGCTGATTCCCCTTGTTCACCCCCTCTAACATCACCACACTTTCAAACAAACCCTAATTTAATTAGTGTAAAATAATTCCCTAATTTGACATAACATAATTAATAAACTTAATAAATCAGATATATTACTTGTTTGATATGAGAATTAGCATCCATGATTGGGTAATTTGAAGACAATTAGGGAGAGTTTGGAGAAAGTTATTTTTTTTAGGGCATACAATGGAAAAAATAATGGGAAAAAGTATATGAAAGAGTAAATCCCGTCCATGAATGAGCAACTACGTACTTTTATTGTCTTAAATACCATGCATAATGCACGGGATCTACACTTGTTTATTACTAAGAGAATAAAAATTTTCAAAAGCTTTCCCTCCGAACTCCATCTACTTATACAAGGAAAGAAATGAGATTTTCCAATTAAACTATTATCTTCTTTTAAAGCACGATTTTTTCATTAAATTCTAAATTATAATTATAATGTTATAATAAAAAAAAAAGGGCATAAAATTATAAAATGCAAAATTGCTAATTTTTTCTTAGAAATAATAATGTGAAATATGAAAATTTTAATATAAATTTAGATTGAATAAGTAATAAACTAAAAAAGTAAAAACTTATAAATACCACGCATTTATGCACGGGATGAATACACTAAACATATTAGTAGCTTATTTCACACCTATAACAATCTCTCTAATTGATTTCAAATGGATTTGGAGGGAAAAAAGTTGCATCCAAGGGAATACACTTTAGTTTGTATACTATTCCCTCCTATCTTTTTACCTCAAACTTTATGGGTTAATTACGATCACCGTCCACCACTTAGTCTTCCAAAACAAGAACTAGCGCAGAAGAAACTGATCTACGCATAACCATGAAGTTGGAACTTATAGAGAGGTTGTTTCCGGGAACCGACTGATTAAAGTCAGCCGCAGCTCTTAAATGATTTTACCTGTAAGTCGTCTTTTACCTCTGTTTTATTGCTGCTAACTTCATTTAGCTGCCGCTAAACATCTGAAATATATATTTTACCTTATCAGCAAAGTCAGTATGCTATTTTAAACAGCATAGAAATTTGTTCCTGGAAATAACAATAACAAGTTAACGAAGGATGATGAACATATGTAAGAAAACCATGACTGGATACCTTCCAGACATTTGTTTTTCCTTTTCCAACTCAAAATATCTTGAGTCTTACAATACATGAGCAAATTAAATAGAAAAAAAATACTTATTTTAATACTATCTGCACACCAAGACTTTAATACTATCTGCACACCAAGACTAAACAACTAACGAGAGTTTTCCATTCCATTGGTGAACCCTCCATGACTCTCAATCCTATTACTTATACCTATTTGGGATCGACGAGATGCCCATGTGTAAAATCATTATACACTCTAAGATAAACTAAGTCTATGTGTCGCAGATGCTGTACAAAGAACAAACTTTTTGCCAAATCCGGCTAGGAGATCGATTACCAAGTTCGATCCCCATAAAAACAAAAGAATGACATGCATACACAAATGGTTCACACTCGGGTAAGCTATATGCACCCAGACAGTGAACTAAAAAAGAATTAAGTGAATTCAGACCGTCCATAATTGATCTGATGAAGAGAATGCCATGATGCTTGTAAGGCGCAAGATGACATCGGGGGATCTTGGAAAAGCAGATTCAAAAGCCTCGGGAAAAAAGTTTCAGGCCTATGTGGCTGCCATTCTGGAAAACCGAGAAAAAAAGACAAAAATCTCGATATTAAGATTTCCCTGATTGAGGGAAGGTGTAATAAACCAAATGAGTTGAAATAAGGTCAAAGCCCTTGCAAGAGTGCCTTTCTGCAAGGTGGTGATTGCAAAGGATTGGTCACAGTATGGTGAGCTGGAGATTCGATTCCGAGTGTTTTCAATAGAAAGTGCCTCTCCTGCAACATGTATGAAATTATGAATCGTCAATGAAACATTCAAGGAAAACAAGAACAAGATTTTTCATAACTTGACATTTAGAATCGAGTACAATATCAGAAAGGATCTGAAACATATAACCTATGTGAGTGTTGGTATCTGCATGAGTTATTTTGTAGACATGGGGACTATGTCCTATAATGAGGATACATGTGCAAGGACATGTCTTTAAAATAAAAATTTATTTACAGATTTGAAATATAGTGTGTTTATTTTAAAGTGAAATAAATAGACAGATGTTGGATAAATGAGGCTTAACATCGTTAGATATCATATTAAATGCTTCATAGAGAGTCTCTTCCTTCAGTTTTATCATGCGGAGCACCCTTTTTGGCTCTTATAGACAGCAATGTCTGGTAAGTAAGGGTCGGATACGGATTCCATACCCGTTATTGAGTGTCGTCTTGGACACATGCGTGGCCCAAAAAGTGAAGTGTCAAAGTAAAATAGCATATACATCTAGTGAGAGATCAGTATTTGAAATGAGTTGGAGACGGTCGATCAAGCTCTGAAAATTAAATTGCCTTAGATAACCTTACAAGTTCCACCAGCCTCATAGGATCTCTAGTTGTATCATGTTCACGAAGTGTTCGTGTTCCACACATATTCTAACTTATAGCTCGATTTGGACACACGTTAAAGAGTGATGACTGTACATATGTCACTTATGATTGCTGGATTTCTAACTTATTCCTAAGATCTTTAGATCTATCATACTATGGAGAATGAAAAGAGGTAAACATCAAAAACAAAAGATGTAAGCACTGAATTTTATAACATTCCTTATGTCGTGATAAGTTCTAATTAAATGATCGTGTAACTGAATTGATTTAGGATGTTGATTATAAAGGGAAGAATCTATGATCTACAGGGTATGAATTTATGACACTACACGGTCTTGAAAAAGATTTAAGGATAAGGAGGTAATGGTGCTGGATAGGGACTACGTAGAGGTAATGCTGATGCATGGAAAAGGAAGAACGAAGGGACTAGGGTGCCTAATTCACTGAACCCTTAGCAAATCGCGAATCAATTTGAGCGTATTCTATCATGGTACTTACTAATATACTCCATAGTTTTGAGCGAGTTAATTTAAGCGTATTTAATCACGACACATACAGATTGTTCATTATATACTTCGAAATAGAGACTCTATTACAACGTATTGCAAATTAGATGTTACACATCCATGCAACCATGGATGGGAGCCTCAACCCGCTTACGACAAAAGATATTATATGGATTTAGTATCAGTCAAGTAGTATCAGTCAAGTAGTAGTAGATCATAAGACAGTTCACGACTTGTAGAACATAAGGCAGCACTACAACGTCACCAGAGATATTTCACAGATTTTATGAGTGAGAAAATAGGAATGAAAAAGATAACAAGCTTACACTTTCTGAAAATTGTGGGCTGGGAATTGTAGATGCCAGAGACTTGAATATTGGAGTTACTTGGCTCGGAGAGCTATATTCTGCAGGTAATAAGATAGAACAAATATTAACGCCAGAAATCAATTCCATTACGTCCATTCAACATAGTATTGGTGTTATTAATTCCATCCGTGAGATATTGGAGTTACATGACTCTTCTATTAATAGTGAACTCTCACATTCTAAGGAAGTAAATTATACTCATTGCGTTC
The DNA here is from genome assembly GCA_009801015.1 of Silene noctiflora. Taxonomy (NCBI): domain Eukaryota; kingdom Viridiplantae; phylum Streptophyta; class Magnoliopsida; order Caryophyllales; family Caryophyllaceae; genus Silene; species Silene noctiflora. Next base: position 41,018 of record VHZZ01008344.1, read on the forward strand.
ATAAGAGCCGATAAAGTTGCTGCCTTAATGACGTGAATGTGGCACATCCGTATCCTACTCCTTTGAGGTGGGTTGATAACCAATTGCTTTCACTTTCCTCACTCACCCAAAAGGATGAGATAGATTGGTCATGTTCTAGAGGATTAAATTATTTTCTTTTCGATAACAAAAGCAGAAGTACATTCAGTAGAATAGTTTGTTTATGTTCTCAAAAGAGGAATTTAATTACCTTCATCTAATGTCACACGGGTAGTGTGCTTGCTTTTACTCAAGTCAACACAAGCATCATATTCTTCTAGTAGCGACTGTGCTACAGGTCCAATTTCCTCGTGCATTGTGCATATTTCAGGTTGAGACGGCTCCCCATGATCACTAGCAAAATGGGACAAGCTAGTTGATCCAGTACTGTACTCTGAGCTGCTTGGAGACGAATACATTTCAGGTTGCCTGGAAATCACAGTAAGAAATCATTAGCCACACAATGCGTGTTATGGTCTATTTTACTTGGACTTGGTTGGAAAGATTCAACACAACACATTTTATGAAACACTTGCTGATGTTTTTGTCTTAAATGAAGGGTTCAAATGTCATGTACGCATTTCCAAATGTCATATATCAAACATGAGTAGGCAATATAATATGATGAGTCGGAGTAACATAGGGTATAGTTGATTTATATTTGAAATTTAACGCTAAATTTACTCAGTTGAGATAGAAACCTCTGATGTAACCGGATACCCCTTTTGCTACTGCTCAACTCTTCCATCAACTCTCTGAAATCTTCAAGCTGCATATCTGCATCATATATTCTGCAGTTAAACTTGTCACCTTCTTTGCTTTTACCAAAGAAATTCTGTAGTATCTGCAAATGTTCCACATAATCCATAATCAATGTCTGAGAGATGTCATTTGTTACTATTGCAACAAGAGCATTACCGTAGTGCCTTAAGCCTGCAAATTTTAGGATAGGGGGCTCTACCATACGCAGCCTTACCCCTGCATTGAACACCTCAAGAGGTTGTTTTCATTTGACCCATATTGAAACAATGAATGATTGCTAGAACACATTTAACAAGAAAAAAGGCGGCACCAGTTTAGTGACCCATTTTGGTTTTATCTTATCATAATCTAGAACCAAAAATGAAGTCTTTGACTTCATTGGAACCATGTCATTTGTGTCTAAACGAAGATAATTACTTCAGATTACTACAACACTTGAAGTTGCAGCTTGTAATTTCTTAAGCAAAGACCAGGAAATCATGGAAAAGCACTTACTTTCCACGCATTCTCAAGACTTTGCTCTGTAGTATCCATATTTACTTTTACTGCAAGAGAACTCAGTAACTCTGCTTGTTGCACCAAAGCACCTACATTGGGATCATCCTTCCTCAGAAATGTTCCTTCGGTCTTCTCGGTAGCTGTTAATGCAAAAATTTTAATAATTAACTTGTCTAGTTTGAGAAAGCATACTCAATAAACAACATTATGAGAAAAATACTACTACAACTTTATCAAAGTCAAGCCTTTATCAAAAAATTCAAAATTAATAGCAAAAACTTGACTAATGTACATTTAAAATACAGCTGTCAATGTCGTACTCCGTACCATTTATTAGCACCTCCCTGTTTGTAGAAACTAGTAAATTTTCAGCATTGCAGTCATTTTGTGCTAGCACTGCAAAAGGAGCCCTTAGGTGCTGCTTTGAAACTCCGAAATCCTTAACCGACATGTTTCCACAGGTAAAAGTTTCAGTATGATTTGGGATGTGTGCCCTCCTACAATAACAAAGATTGTTATAGAATCACCATTTAAAAGGACTTGCACGATATGGAATCCAATGTAAGCCCGGATTGTACCTCAATTTCTTAAGTGGTGATGCAACATCCACCGTCCCAGGCGAACGCAAAACGCCGTTGACCAAAACCCTTTTGTTATTAGCGTTTACATATGCTGCACCATTCTCCTTGGCCAAGGCTTCATGTTTTGCTCTCTTCTTGCACAAGGTAGTGAAGCGGTTTTTCACAGCATTATCCGTCCTACAACAAATAGTCAGCTAACACATATCAACATCATATTTCCATTCTCGGATACCTAACCTTGCAACAACAACAACAAAACATATGGGATATACAATAGGAAATAATCGAGAGCACTTAAATTCCTCTCTTTTACACAGTCTCTCGTAGGAGAGCAAACAAGTTCACCCACAATGAACAGGGATCTCCTAAATGCTCCCAGTCTCCATTTTTTGTCTCATCTTTCTAATATTTTCGAGAAATGTTATCACTTTTCCACTTGTCATGGGCTCATGGCCAGTTATATACCACTCTGAAAGGAGAGCTGCTCTCCATATTTTTCATTGGGGGGTGGGGGGGATTAAAGAGAGCATAGGAGAAACTCTTTTTCATTGGAACAATGGAGGAGAGCCCCTATGATACATAATCTTGGTTCGAAAAAATGATGTGGGGTCGACTAACATGAACTATCGCTTTTAGACAGCCGGTGGAGAAAAACGAAAAAGGTGGAATAAGATGATACATACCTTCCAGAAACCACCTTTGCAATTTCAGTCCACCTGTTACCAAATATCTTCTGAGCCTGCATATAAACTACTGTAACTGTTACAACATACAACTTGATTAATTTGTGTAGTTGGAAGTTGTAACCTACTTACCAACTTTCACAGCAAATAAGACCACTAATTAATTACGGAGTATTAATTATTACTATCATCAAATACTTATAGTTAGTTAATTAATTATCGTTAAGTAGTTGTAATTAATGGAGAATGAGTTACCTCACATAACAACAAATCTTCCTCTGGTGACCAACCTCCTTTTTTGAAATCAGAATTGAGATAAGTGTACCATCTGCAAACAATATGGAGTTTTATAGTATATCTCAGGAATTCATTTTTGATTCAACTATGTATCTATCTATCAAACAGTAACTAAAGCTAACAACTTGAGGGGACCAATTAACTCAAAGTTAATAATAACTTTATGACAAGATTATTACTACTATTTTGTTTCACTAACCAACCTTCTTCTACACTGTCTCGTTGTCTTATCCTTGAACTTTGATGCAATTATTGTCCAACTACAATCAAAATCAACAAAAACCATCAAAAATCAAAATCAAGCATAAACACCATCTATTCAAAAAAAAAAAAAAAGATGAACTGATATATCATACTTGTCTGTCCCATGTATGCTTATTTGCTCTCTTAGTACATCATCCTCCTGATAACCCAACCCAACAAATTAAAAAATCATTCATCAGAATCAAGATTATCTCAAAATCAAATTTAACCAGTAACCCAATATAAAAAATAAAACAAAAACAAAAATGAGAACCCTGCATGCTCGAATCAAATAATGATAATATATCAGTAACCCAATATCAAATTTAATTTGATGATACTGCTTCCGTCCCGATTAATTATTTGTGAGCGTATTTTAATCAAATGTAAACAACTGATTGACACAGATAATAATAACAATAATAATGATATTATCATAAATTAAAGTTGATATAGTGTTTACCTGTTGAGTCCAAGTAACAATACGGCGTTCTTTAGGCTTATTAGTATATGTATCACTTGGTGTCGCCGCCATTATCAATCTTTTAAGCAACACGAAACTTGCATGCTTGAATCAAATAGTACAAATTTCTTATTTTATTTATATTTACAATCAAACTGTTTGTACAAAAATCCCACAAATCTTATGTAAATAAAATCAATCAAAACACTGTTCAATTCAAACAACTAAAAACACCAACTCACAAAAATAAAAATGATGATAATAATATACTAGTTAATAGTTAGTATTATATCAACAAAGACTAAAAAATAAGGGAAAAGCAATGATAAAATTAGTATTAGTATAGAAGAAGGGAGAAAGGTGGAAAGTTTGAGGTGAGTTTTTGATGAGAAGTCGATGAATTTATTGATGTTTACAAAGGGGAGTGCGTAGTAGTCATTGTTCATTAGTAAATGTGTTCATCGATATTAGCAAAAAGTCGGGTTTCATTAAAAATAAAAAAAATACACTTAAAATGGGAAAATACAACAATACATAAGGCCAATAGCAATGGTAACAGATAAGGAGTTTCATACCATATAAGAAACTCCTCAATCATTGAGCTAGAAAATAAGGAGTTCCTTATATGAAATGAGTTTCTTAAGTAAGAAACCAGTTTCATGCTATGAAAAGAGAGAAAAAGGGGACCCACAAGTAAAGTATGGAACTTTACCATTGAGGATAAATAAAAAGTTTCAAATATGGTGATGTGTGTTTGTGTGACAATGAAAATATATTCTATAAAATTACAGCCATTGTTATTGCCCTAAGGAAGCTATCAAAAATCCCTATCTACAAAAAAAAAATAGGTGAATTTTCGTCTAAAAAGCATCTTTTAAATAAGGATGTTATTAATAAATTCACTAAATAAGCAAATTAATAAGTATAATATATTTCATTATATAATTCTTTTCATCAAAATTAATCTCTTCATTATTTATATAATTTTCACTAAACACTAAGCTATAATATTTTAATTAAAGTATAAATAATATAAAATTATAAACTATTAAATCATTTATTGATGTTATTATTTGATAATGACTCGACTCATACTATTCATACTATGTATAAACGAAATTATAAATCATTTTGATTACGTTCATAACAAAAAAAATTGAGAGAATTTATAAATTGGAATTATTAGCTTTGTGGCATAAAAAATATTTTTTTTGAAAAAAATACATTTCAGCACATTACTCAATTCTCTTGGATTAATTTTTCAATTTTAATTTTTTATTTTATGCTCGAAACAAAATATACAATAACGAGAAAAATGAACAATTAATGAGATACCACTATTATTTTACAGTTCAATTGTACTCAGTTTTCTTGAATAATTTTACGGTTCAATTTTTTTTTCCTCATACCAAAATATATTGACGTGAAATAAGAGAAATTAATGAGCTGTTAATTTAGTATGATTAAGTAATATAAAAATAAAAATTCTATAAATATCGCACATTCATTATACGGGATCTAAACTACTACAAGTAATCGGGTAAAAAGATGAATTGATCTGATGATGGAGGAATTGAAAATGATTTGTCAAGTAGTCCGTTAAAAAGTGGAATATGTGATTATACTTGCTCCGTATATAATATAATATACTACGAAATTAATGTTGTAAGTGTATGGAAAGAGTGAACTTTATAGGTGGCATTGGCATTTTGCATATATAACGGATGCATTGGAGAGTGAGCGGGTATATGATATTGCCATATTATGAGACCAAGTTTGAATATAACGCTGAATTCTATGTTTGGTCTTCTCTTCTCATGTTTTTCGGGGTTTAAGCACATGCTTACGGACAAAGGGTCCTTCTCTCACACTTCACTAATTATTCTATAGCCTTATACTAATACCGCAAATACAAACAATTTGTAGGTCTAATATTGTCATAATCTGAACTGTGTCAAAATGGGTCATGCTCAAAATAATCTCAAGTGTGTCATTTAACTTTAATTGTTATTTTTCTCAAATTCATCTGTTGTCACCGGTAAGTCTAATTTTTTAACAGGTAACCTTTCCTTTGTTCTTATAATCTTCGTTTTTTTTCGTTTCTTCTTATAATCTTCTTATTCCATTTCTATTCCTCCAAATTCTCAATCGATTTCATTCCTCCAGATTTTTTTTTTCTTTTCTCATTTCATTTCTTTTCCTCCAACTTTCTCTCTTTTACTCTTCCTTCAAATTTCTTATTTTGTCCTCTTCATCTTCTACCTCCTCGTGCAGAAATGTCAAAAAAGAGGGGTTATGCAAGCATCAATGACCTACGGTTTTCAGATGTGCGGAGAACGATGTACATGTAGAAAAAAGGTGTTAAGATTGTCCTTGTAACCAGTAAGTACCTGTAACACCCCCTTACCCAAAGTGCCTTACGARGCCACCTTAAGTACGGAGATGCTACCATCTCGGTTTCCCGAGGCAAATGATATACAAAAGACAATAACGAAACATACTAAATAAAGTAATTAAAGTTGCATTGTGCCAAACGCCAAACAAACTGTTAAAACGACTTATCAAAATACAATGTCTCAAACTAATGTTGGACTCGATAGACGCAGCGGAAACTCGACTATGGTGGTTGTCCCTTCATTCCCCGTGCAACAAAGTTACCTGTTCAAATCTGCTCATCATCCCCCAATGGATCATCACAGTTAC
>VHZZ01008345.1:27432-40598 GCA_009801015.1 Silene noctiflora
TATTATACTTCTTAGAAAACATAAAGAGTCATTGCAGTGGGAGAATTAGAATCAAGTCCAGAAATGTAAACAATCAACTGACGGGAATTGTCACAATCTAATTGGTGCAAAAAGGAATTGTATTAGCATTTCTTTTTGTAAGCCAGGGTCAACTTGCAAAGACATAAACAACTTGACCACCAACAGACATTACTACACTACCCATACTTACGTCAAGGCCATCTACCATACATCACATATAACCATATGCCTTTTGTCACAAGCCCATACCACTCATAAGGTGGTACCCTCTATCTCATAAGATTTGTCTAACTCATGCATTAAGACCAAAATATGTGTAAAACGAGGTATTAGAAGGTAAAAGAATATATTTGTAAACATTATGACATCCACAGAGCTAAAAGGTAAGCATAAGATCATAACAGGGCCACTAGGCCGAGTACTGAACATACTAGGTCGAGTAAAGGGCACTCGGTTGAGTACTCGTGTTACTCGGCCGAGTCTCTCACTCCAGAAGCTGACCAGAAACTCACGGGTAACATACTCGGTCGAATACCCTGTACTCAGTCGAGTACCAAATGCACTCGGTCGAGTGTCATGCACTCGGTTGAGTGCCATGCACTCGGTCGAGTACCTCCTCAGTTCTCAGCACAGACCATTTTTCGTAAAACAGTCATATCTTACTCATTACTTGGTCATTTTGGGCGTCTGACCTATCGATAGAATCGTAAGAGGACAAGCTATCACCTCCAATTGGAAGCACATCCATATCATTCCTAGAACTCAACTTATGACCATTTAATGACAGACCTTCCATAATCGGACTTCATATAAATCAAAAATTTTCATAACAAAACAACTTAGACAACAATAAAGCAAACAATAACAACTCAATACTTCTAAAACCAACATATAGAGGAGATTTTAACCCACCAACATGTAATTAAACACAACATTAACATATACTACACACGCTAGAAGTCACATTCATCCTCTCTTACCACATCCATTCTCATACTTCCCAACCGAACAGTACACATCACATCTAACCCATTTAAAACACATTTGAAACACCTCATGATTGATATCATTCGCTATATTCATCACATAAATAAGCCAGGTATAAACAATCAACATGCTATATCACAACCGACATATCATCATACTTTCTTTCAACTTGTTATATCACAACCAACATATCATCACACTTCATGTTAACACATTCCCATCTCTTTCCATCATGCACAAACCCAACATACAACATTCTCAAGGCCACACATGTAAATCACTTAGCATATAACGTCCCATGACTCTCCCGTGACCGGCTCAAAGTTGTAAAGGCAAATGTGCGATTTTCGGACGTCTCCCTAACCTTTGTGGTAGCACTAAACAACTTCTACCCGGGTACATTTTATTTAGACACCCTACGTTCATTTAGTTCATTGGTTTTAGGTTCCAAAATCGTTGCTCTGATACCATTTTGTAACACCCCCACATCCCAAGTCACCTTACCAAGGACTACCTTAAGATATAAGGATGCTACCATCTCGGTTTCCCGAAGTAGTGAACATCACAGAAACAATAAAGAAACATTATTATTAATAGTAACATTTAAAGAATACAAATCATCTCCTAATGCGGAGTACATGGCCAAACTGAACTGAAGAAAAGGAATGTAAACTAATGTCTGCGGAAGCTACTACTGTGTGACTCCACCCTACTAATCCCCCGCATGATTAGCAACCATCATAGTCAAAACCTGCTAAACAACCTGCTCACCATCCCCGAATGGATCATCACGGTTTTCAAAACAATAAACGGGGTCAGTCAGCTGAACAATAATATACAACATAATGTACGCAACAACCATCACCACCATACCATACCAATCACAAGTAACCGACTACACACCGAAAAATGTAGCCCTGCCAATGGAAGACCGCAGCCAACCACCTAATCCACCCAAATCAGTAACTGACTACACACCGAAGTGTGTAGCCATGCCAGTAGAAGACCGCAGCCAACCACCTAAACCACCCAGATACTCATGTCCCTTAATGTGCACATCCCTCCAACGCTGAGGGAACGCATGAGGCGAACGATGGGAGTGAGTCCACCTCTCATAATGGCTCACAAAACAACATCACCATAACCACACCTCCAACCACCATCACCATACAACTCCACCACCACAATCATAGCACAAACACATATAATTATATCATAACACAACCGTCACATTATAGCATACAATTGGACAGACAACTAAGTAGAAAAACCTACCTTATCATCAATCCAAGTACACACAAATAATTGCGATAGAAATCCATCCATGAAACCGTCATCTACAATAATTGTCACATAATAATTACTAACTACCCCAATTTCCCAAATCAGAAATTAGGGTTACAACCAAAAGGCCAAAAGACTAGATCAAAGACTTAACCCAACGAATACGATACTAAGACGAGTGAAAACCTCAACAACCGATAAAGATGCGCCGCCGAAGGAAGGATTAGAAGGAGGAGCAGTAGTCAATGTTTAGGTTTTTTTTTTTTAAAAGTGAAATAATGATTTACTGCTTCTCGTTCTAATATTTATACTTCCCGTCAAAAACTCGATACGGACCGGGCACTCGGTCGAGTGAGTGACACTCGATCGAGTAGACGACACTCGACCGAGTGCAGTGCACTAGACCAATTGCAGGCCACTCGACCGGGCGTGTTGCACTCGTCCGAGGTCCCCACTCCCGAACACTGACGGTCTGACACAACGGGACAATCGGTCGAGTACCCTGTACTCTACCGAGTGTCCCTACACTGAAAATACCGAGAATTACACTTTTCTGGTTAACCATGCAAAAGAATTTTACGGTTAAGCGTGCTTGGCTGGGAGTGGTCTTACGATGGGTGACCTCCTGGGAAGGTTCCCGGGATGCACATGAGTGATGAAAAAATGCGCTGGAAAGGACCTGTGTTAATCTGTGGGCCATGTACACAGCCTGACGAGCTACCGTGAAAGACCGCTCCCGACCCTAGGTTTGGGCCGGGGTGTTACAATAATAACACCATAAAATTAGCACTCAACTCTTTTCTTTCATTTAAGAGGTAAAGTTGATAATTTGTACAATATTTCATAAATTATGTTAAAATAAAAAAGGGAAATGGCGCCACCGGGTGGTACTCAATTTGTGTACCCGTGAGGTTATAATTGTAAATTTAGTTAATATTTTCAGTTTCCTCCTCTAATTTTTAAATTTCAAACAAACTAATGACAAAAGTTAATTTAGAAATTTCGAAACTCATAATTAATTATAATTGTTATTTCTTTAGAAAATTAAATAAAAATTTCATTGCTGCTAAACATCTACGCCAACTTTTGATGAAAATCTACTTTAGTATTGAAGGCTTTAGATTACGACTATATGGAGTAGCAGAAAATTAATTCTAACGCAAAGTTCAGATTTTCATGAAAAATACCGGATACTAAGCCTCCCACAATTAGAATACTCCATTGATGGATATCGGATACTAAGCCTCCCACAAATACCGGATACTAAGCCTCCGAGATGAAATTTATGTAAACCCAGTTTAGGTCCACCATTACAAACTCATCCCACCATAAAAACAAATTGTCATGTTTTAGCAACGCTTAGTTCGATGAGTTTGTTTTTAATATCATAACAAACTAGATTTCTATGACTTTTCATCGTCGTTAACGGGTAAGTAATCGCTATTGCTGAAATCCCAATTTTTAAAATTTGTATCGAATTATCAGACACTAGTATCCTTATGGTTTGACGCAAAAACACAAAACTAAATTCCATTTCACTTATTTTTAGAATTTTTAATTTGGGTGGTACTGAGTTTCGGTACCACCCAGTAGCGCAGTATCATTATCCTTTTCCTAATAAAAATGGAATGGTGAAAGTATTATTAAAGACAACAATACCGTTACTAGTATGGAGTAAGACAGAGATAAGGGTAAAATGTGTAAGAATTATGGGCCTATATACAATATATGTTGACTATATAATTAATTTGGTACTAATTGTATTTATGCGCTATCAGTTACGGTTAGCCCAAAATTAGGTGATCCACTACGGTATATATTATATGGGTTTATTATTTATAAACGTCTTAAAAAATATGGGTCAGTCTATTATCTAAGTGTAGATACCCATTAGGTTTCTAATGCATGATGGGCGCATTAGATTAAGGAGACTATATATAAGTCACCTGAGTTATGGTCCTTGGTAGCACACAATAACCTAATCTCCCCGCATCCCATCAGTAGAGAGATATCTATGGTATGTGTGTCTACTAGAAGACCTAATCCGAAGACCGTCCCTTCAGGCGATTCATCCCAACTTTTCGTCATGTAATCAGGTACGCTTCCGTTCTACAGTTTATACCAAGTAATTTAGTATGAAGTTTATGGTTTCTATTCGGATTAAATCTAACAAGTGATATCAGAGCCAACTTCGTATTAAATTATTTGGGAATTAAAATCATACGGTATTATACTTTGGATTTGAGTGTAATATGATCTTACGGCTTTAATGTGATACGCAATTCTATAATTGTGTATTCGATGGATAATTACTCGTGTTTGATTATCAATGTGATGATTTCATGTTGGCAAAATATTTATGTTTCTTGAATCATGTGTCATGCGTTCGGTTGCGCAATAGAATTTTTTTTTGTCGACAAATCTATTTCAAGAATTGGTAATGAAAACCCTAAATTTAGTGTGACAAGTTAGGCAGGTATATATCCTAACATCACATGAATTCCGGTGCATTAAGAGGGGTTTGGTTTTTCTAAAGTAACTAAGGTCAAGGTTAAGGTTATGAACATGTTTCTTATAAAATGTGATTAATTACATGTTTGATTATTGTTTTCGGTGAGCATGAACCAAAATGTTATGGCTACAATATTATGGGATGGTTGTATTTCATTGATTTAAGTCAAAAGTCTAACTGTACAAAACAACATAAACATGAACTAATGTTCCCCTTTGACAAGTATTTTGTGGGTTTTGTTTTTTTATGCTTGTTTTCGGTATATTTGATTAGAGAAAATGCTTTCTAGTATTTTGGATTCAGTTTTTTGGATAGTCTATAGCTACTGTGATCGACATGTATACAGATTGGCAGCATACTAAGGTTCTTAAATTCAGTTGCATGTGTTTCGACCTGAACTTGTGTTAATAAGTGGCTGATTAGACTAATATTGTTCATGTACGTTTTTTACATAATTGACTTTGGAATCGTTCTAGTGATTTGTTGAGATTATGATTGTGGTTAGAATATGACAAGTGAAAAGTAAAGTAATTTATATATGGTTTGTGAAAATTGACTGACTTGTACGGCAAAGAAACAATTACGGCGATATTTTTATCTATCATTAAAAATTCCGGTCACTTGTTATTTAAGGACTAATTTTTCGGTTCGCTTATATTGGTATTCAATTTGATATTTAGTGTCTTAATATTTTGAATTATTTGATTGAAATAATAAGTCGCCAAAGTGACGTCTGTTGTGTACATTAAATAATTTAAAATATTAAGACAATTGTGTGTGATTGGATTTCATGTGAGTAATAGTCAGCCCAAAGGAAGGCTATTACTTGGCCGGAATTCAATCATACTTGTGGTAATAAATGTGTAATAGTTATTCAATTTTCATGTAAGTGTTAAGTCGGCCCAAAGGAAGGCTTGACATTTGACACGATTTTACGTTAATATTTTATTACTACGCCAAGAGTACCACTTACAAGTCAAATCATTGTCCAAAGATGAGGTTAGATGTTGTGCTAGGTATATTGTGATGATGGGGATGCCAATATTGAATCTGAAAATTAAGTTACGGGAGTGTCATCTTATTTATGACACTCGTAAGGATTATGCCCATAAAGTTTTAAAGATGAATAAATTCAATTTTTTGGTTTAGTGTTTGTAATTCATGCGGATTATGGTCGGCCCAAAGGAAAGCCATTATTTGGTAGAATTACATATACACGTTGGGTAATAAATATGTGACGATTATTCGGTATTTTCATATGCATATCAAGTCGGCCCAAAGGAAGGCTTAGTATTCGATGTGAGTTTATCGTCAATATTTGATTACAATTATTTTAGAATAGTGTCTGTGCCTAGTTAATATTTATGTTTAACAACTAAATATTAATTTTGCAAAATCACTTTAATTGTTTAAATTTATTCAAATATAAGGATATTGTTTTGTTCATTCAGTTTGACATTTTTGTTATTATGTCTGTCATATTCGGTTACATTCTCAATTCGGATGAAACCATTTATTAAGAGAATGGTATGATGATGTAAACATTTATTTCGGGTCGCGATAATCTTAACATTGCCTTTAGAAAGTATAGTTGTTACTCATAAGGATTAAAGCATCGTGTGGACTCACGTGATTTGAGGAGTAGTACATTCAAAATGCATGTATAGTGATTATATAAGGTGACATTAAGGAAATATTTAAGGGCATTGGTTCAGTTAGTTCAGTTAAGAAGCTGCAAAAGTCAAACTCAAGGAGATAAGAACAAACATAAGGTTAGACTTTTTTTAGTTGTTGGTTTGTTAAGAGTTTTTACTCATAAGGAAAATCTAGTAGCAGTTTTAATGTCTCGCTTGTCAGTAAGGGTACACTTCTCATATTCGGTTTGTCTAGAGTTCAGTTTCATATCCAATCATGTACGGTGAGTGTATTTGATTTTTTCATCCACATAAGGAGAATTATGCAAGTATATATAATGAAGATGTTACAAGCTAAGTGATGATGAAAGATTCATCTATTTGGGGAATGTTATCATCTGAGTTTCAGACAGTCAACTAACTTAGTTATCATTAATGACTTATTCCTTTATTTGAATTTTGGAAAATACTTTTGGTACAACCTTAGGTGGAGTTTGGTTATTTTTCGTATGGGCAAATTTGGTCCCTTGTCCATTGAGAATTAACCAATTTTGTGTTTTCCTAATTCAAATAATGGTGAATCAATCACTTTTGATAGCTTTGTATAGTTTAGATCGGAATCTCTTTCAAGTAAGCTTGCATTAAAGTTTAGTGGATATAAAGTATAAGTCAGAAGTGACAATTTCTTTTCGGTATGACACATTAAAAGTAAAATTAATGTTTTGTGTCAAGTTGAAATTGTTGACCCCTTTATTTCGGATTTTCATATTTAAGGGGATAAAGACAAACTAAAGGGAGATTAGATATTAAGTGATTTCAAATATTTTACTATTAACATATATGGATAGGTGAGCCATTCTATACTCTAAGTTTTAATTGTTTAAATTATATGTTAATTTTTAGACTGAATTTAGGCATGGATATCTAAATCTCAATTGAGAGAAGTTTTATGTTCTTGACGTTTTCGGTGTTTTTTGACTGATTTATATTACTTGGTAAAGGATAAAAGATTAATTATGTCATTTTTATCATAAGTATAACTATTTTGATAAAATGAGTATTCAGGATAACAACGTCAAGGTTACTTTTTAAAGAATTGCCTAGAGATGTTCGATCTTGTATTCGATATTACACCATATGAGGATTCTTAATATGGATGGTGCAGTGTGTATACAAACAAGATCCTAAGGCTGGTGAGGAGTGTGATTATTCATACTCTTTTCCATATCACTCTGGTAATAAGTTCTTAAGATTGCAGCTGTTTTTGATAAAGTTCTAACAATGGCATTGACTATTTAATCATAGTGTAATTTATTTACACATTTGGCATGTTCAACTAATTAAGGATGGGGTTTAAAAACCACAAGGTTAATAGTTGGACTTAAGGACGGTTAATGACTATTTTGTTGGAAAATACTTACGGTTTAAAGGGTAATAAAGTAATGATCCCACAATCAAGTTATTAAGACGGAAATTATGGGGTTCTTTGAGGATATTGAGTTTGAGTGGGAGAAAATTTAATTGAAATTRTTAAGTCTCCTTATACAGGATCATAAGATCAATTCATCAGTAAAACAAACTCAAATATCTTAAGAACCAATTCATCAGAAGATCCACTTAATAAAGTAAATGCAACTAAATTAATTACATTTAATTACTATATGGATAAAATTAATAACAATGTAATGACGGAATAAAAAGTTGCAATAAGAGTTAGATAATGGAATGAGAGAAGATGATCCAATCAACTTTTGCCAAACCATTGAAGGTCCTAACTCGATCATATAAGTGGATTGTTGCCATAAGGAAATAGGTCATTTGATGAATTATGATATTTGGACATTGATCCATTACCTAAAGTTATGAAATATATTGGTTTCAAATTCAAATATTTATTTTTTACCAAGAAGGGTTTAAAAGGTAATGTGACAATGAATTTTATTTTGTTGATAATGACGATAAGGACATTTTGGCATATTCAGTTTTTTTAGTTACAGTGGATGAATGTTATAAATATGCTTCTCAATGGTGACATTGATTAAATATTCAGTGCAGTAACTAGAGCTTTGTTTCAATGGATTCAAAGTGGATTTTCTGCAAATTAAGGTAATTCATCCAATAAAGCTAAAGTAAAGTTTTCCGTCATAAAGATTAAAAATATGCCATGGTGTCATTTTATTTGATATTAGATGAATGTGGTAGATGATTGCTGATACTAAAGATTCAGTGGGAGAATGAAAATTATTCCATTTTTATACCCTTTCAATAAAAGAGACAAATTAGTCTCAAATACCCTAAAAAAATATTTAGAAATTACAGTAATGCTTAAATTCATGTGTTTCAGGAAATATTTCATGTGTTAAAGTACAATGATATATATTTAGTTTGTATGCATTCAGATATTGTGTACATTCTAAAATTTATTGGACAAATATTAAGGTGATACAGATTAGGATCTTGGATCCATTAAGGGCAGCCAAGTATATTGTTTATAATTTATATTTGGAACAAAACAATATTTATGGGAGATCGATTCAGGTTGAGATCATTCGGTACTTCGACTCCTGATTGGTTATGAACAATTGTCTTGAGGCTGCAAATTCGGTACGGTATTGAAAGACCACTTAAGTAATTTGTGACAAATGTGATGATTGTTATAGTTTCTAATAACAATACAAGTGATGTATTGTTTAAGGAACAATTCAGAGTGAAAAGGTGTCAATTATACATGTTGATACAAACTCCATTTTGCGGATCCGCTTACTAAGGAATTACCACCCACGGTCTTTCTTGAGCTCATTGCTCAAATGGGTGATTTAGTTTTAAGGAAATTCAGTTTCAGTGGGAGTTTGTCATGTTAGACGCATTAAAGATTACGGTTATTAAGTTCTCCAGAAATAAGGTTTTCGGTTACGGTTTTACTCTGTCATATTTTGGTCGATCTCACTAAGGTGGACCAGTTGGAAATATGCATATTTGGATCACATTAGGATGTTATTTCCATGATACGCTCCCATGCTCGATTCATGTCGTTAATTATATTGACATATGTGACCATTGAGGGTCCTGCTACGACAAACTGTAGCAAAGGCCGCTTTGATCCTATGTTGGTATGATTAATGGACCGAATTGATTAAGATGGTTGGATTGTTTGATAGCTTTTTTGAGCTCATAAGGTTATATTGTAAATACGATTATCAGGTGTCACACATATGATTGTATTTGGCCCGAGTGGGAGATTGTAAGAATTATGGGCCTATATACAATATATGTGGACTATATAATTAATTCGGTACTAATTGTATTTATGCGCTATCAGTTAAGGTTAGCCCAAAATTAGGTGATCCACTACGGTATATATTATATGGGCTTRTTATTTATAAACGTCTTAAAAAGTATGGGTCAGTCTATTATCTAAGTGTAGATACCCATTAGGTTTCTAATGCATGATGGGCGCATTAGATTAAGGAGACTATATATAAGTCAYCTGGGTTATGGTCCCTGGTAGCACACAATAACCTAATTTCCCCTCATCCCATCAGTAGAGAGATATCTATGGTATGTGTGTCTAATCCGAAGACTGTCCCTTCAGGCGGTTCATCCCAACCTTTCATCATGTAATTAGGTACGCTTCCGCTCTACAGTTTATACCAAGTAATTTAGTATGAAATTTATGGTATCTATTCGGATTAAATCTAACGAAATGATGGACTTGCTTTTTCCGTTTTTTTTGTAGTAATCTCTTTAGTAATCTGAAAAGTCAAACTCTTGCCTAACACTTGCTTGTTTTACTTCTTGATAGATAAATTTGTCTTCACTTTAATTAACTTGAAGAACTGAACACCATATTATAAGCATGGAATACCTTTTATTAAATTTAGTTCTTCCTAGTTATATATTTAAAGACATTGAAATATCTTTTTAATTTTCTTGGAATTACACGAGTCTATTCGATATTGGTATTAATGTGATGGGCTAGTTTTTAAACCGTGCTCATCCGCACGGGTTATCTTCAAAAATCGTATTTTAAAATAAAATAAATTATTATAATATAATATTTTTCATCTTAATTTATACATGCTATTTGCTACACACATATTAACAAATTCCACACACTTTTTCCAACTTTACCCCTCTCATTTGTTATACACAAATGACAAAATAAGAAAGGAAAAATAAAAACTTAACCTTCGCCCCTGCCACTGTCGACCAAACCCTCCTCCCTCCCACACGTCAACCCACTAGCCAAACTTCCCCTCCTCTCTATAGCCACCGTCCTACACCCACAACAACATCTACCTTCCTCCTAAATCCACCACCACACGCACCCTCCCGATGCAACATGCTACTTCTTTGACCACCCTACCTTCGCCACTTCAATGACCATCCACAACCACCAAAATCACTCCCTTCAAGCCAACATAATAATATATGTCTAATTAGTAGTAAAATTTTATTTCATTCAACCGAACACTTTATTCTAATAAAAAGAAGAATCACAACACATATACTTATGGTTTCTTAATATCTCTCGTAACTTTTAAAGGTTATAATCATTTATATATTAACGGTCAATTTAATAAAGTACAATAATTTGTGTAACCCATATATGCTTAATTAATTATCATTTGTACATCAATACATGATTTTAAATTCTTAATATTTCAATTTATTATTGAGTAAAACAATGGCATGTGTGTATTATTTGTCACCCATAGAGTTTTTTGTTTTCAAAATATTATACTACTATGAAGTATGATGTACAATAATAGTACCCGAACATTAAGCAATATTGGTGTTGAAGATGTTTTTAAGTATAAAATATCTAGGTTAAATATATTTCATTTACTTCAAATGGAAATTTATGTTTCAATGTTAATCCTTGTAAAATTGATTCAATTTGAAAAGGTTGAATGAAGAATATAAATTATACAACTTATAAGTGACCTAATATGATCCAACCATCCCAACCCAGTCACGACTTGAAATATTTTGCACCCGTGTAGTGTTTATAACTTATAAGTGACCTAATATGGTCGAACCAACCCAATCCAGTCACAACTTGAAATATTTTGCACCTGTGACAACTTTATCTCCATTTTTTTTTTGTCAAATAAATAGTAAAATGAACCCATTTTTATCATTTACACGAAAATGACGACCCATACCTGAGGTGACTCTATCAGAATTAAGTCATATCTCAAATGACCAAACAACAACATATATGAATTACATTGAACTGATCAAATGACTGAGTTCGACCCAATATGAGTAACAAATACAATATAACTCCGCCGGAACTTACCGACTTAACCTGAATCAGAATGACCTAATTATCAAACAACATCTATTATAAGTTTTAAAGTAAAATAAAAAATTCTCATTATAATATGGTATTAGTATGTAGTACAACTAAAAATAAGTCACAAAAATAATTGTTTTCATAATATGGTATTTAATTTGAAATGGTTGAGCTAAGAATATAAATTATACAACTTATAAGTGACCTAATATGTTCCAACCAACCCAACCCAGTCATGACTTGAAATATTATGCACCCATATCTTTATATAGGTGACCAAATTTTTATATTATTATATACGTATCAGAAGTAGTCTTTTGGTAATATAGGAAGGTTTGGTAGATTCAGGCTAATTGAAAATTTGTTGCCTAAAATTGCTATTGTTCATGCCAATTCCCGGGGAATTAAATGCTTTTTTTCCCCTTTTTTTTTAACATAATCTTAATAAACTAGTATAGATCCCGCGCAAAGTATTTATAGAGTTTTTACTTTTTAGTTTATTAATTATTCATTCCAAAATTTTACCTTAATATTTTCATATTTCATCTCATTGTATTTTATATTAGAAAAAAAAAAATTAAAACTTCAAAACTAATAAAAAAATTGAGCATGTCATGAAATCTTTTTGTTTTCTTCCACAAAGTTATTGATTTCATTTATATAACTTTTCTTAAATTATCTTAATAATTTTTTTTTTTCACAAAGCTAATATTAATAGTTTATTTTATTGTTTTATATAGTGTAAGTATGCATCTAGTCATTTTTTAAGAAAAATTAGCAATTTTGTATTTTATAATTTTATACCTCTTTTATTTTATTCTGATTAAAACATTATAATTATAATTTAGAATTTAATGAAAAAATCACGCTTTAATTAAAAGATAATAATTTAACGGAAAAATTTCATTTCTTTCCTTATATATATGTAGATGGAGTTTGGAGGGAAAACTATTGAGAATTTTTATTCTCTTAGTAGTAAGAGGGATTAATTTCTTACATAATATTAATATATTAATATAATATTATTCAGCTCTTATTCTGGTTATAACACGTGATACTCAATTAGGTCATCAGCATCAGCTTTAATATAATACTAGTATTGGTGCCCGGCTACGCACGAGCTACCGCTATTACCATTAAAGTTTATTTTCAATTAAATAAAACTAATTTAAAGTTGCAAATTCCTAATTTCTCGATTTTTTGTTAAATCGTTAATAAGTCCCGACTTAAGTCGTATTGTAATCTTATTTCTCCATGGGCCCAGTTTATTTTACGACTTTCAAGACCGACTTTTTAAATTCGTTTAAGCTCGTAACTAGTCCATTTTCACGTGTGATATAAACTTACTTGTACGAGCCAAACACCTTTATTTTTACACGTGCTAAATTGTTTTTAACTTGGTCAACTTTGTTTCAAACAATATCCT
>VHZZ01008348.1:56001-67758 GCA_009801015.1 Silene noctiflora
AAAGTGAGAAATCATGGAGATGTACGATAGCATCATGAGAGGGTGTGAGTTAATGCTTATATAGGAGTTCAGGACAACGTGTTAACCATGAGTTTTGAGGGATTAAGGAAAGTAAGGAGTTGGTAAATTATTTGCACGAAATGAGATTTTGGTGGTGAGTTGGGTGACGATACAATTAAGGACAGAATTGGGATGGATGAATGCTGAGGTAAATTTTGTTGACGGATTTGCTGTTTGTTAACCGAAATAGAAATAAACTGTTATGTTTAGAGGTGAGTGTAAGAGATTTGTTATACGAAAGATGGTGGTGTTATGATGTTATCACTAGTAGTCAAGGATGACGTTAATAGAGAAGGTAGCCGTCCTAGAGAGGTTGATTTTGTGGAGGCCGGATTGGTATATGGTTGCGAAGGAATATGAAATGTGGGTATAGGACGCATCTGCTAGTAATTGGGTATTAATGGTATGGTTACGTTGGTCAGGAGGTGATAGTTATGCGAATGGGAGAAGGTGATACGAGGGGAATACGAGTTAAGCTCGGGCGAGAGGTAACCTCTATCTGGTGGTAACCTATGTGATCAATATTGGTTAGTTAGATTCGATTATGGGTCTATGATACATGTAAGTGATGTGTGAGGTTTCGAACTCATGAGTAATGGTATGGATGATATTCATAAGGTAATTATCTGTTTATTTCGTGTGATATTTTGCGTTGTGATTTAGTGGAGCGGTCTTAAAGAAGTTTTCTTGTCAAGGAAGTTATGTTGGGTCAGTATTTATGGGATTGTATAAGTTGCAATGACTATCGATGTGGTTGTAGTGCCTCAGATGGCGATCCGGGCACGGTATTTCGTGTGGTGATACGATTATTTTCGCGCTGCAGCACGGCTGTTGGTGGCGGTGTTGCGATGCCGTCATCGRTTCGGGTGGAGTAGACGGGATACTTATSAGATGRACTTTTGAAAGTGTATATCAATTATATACATTGTTGTTTGTTTATTGTTGTTTCCTGTTAGTTCGGTCTGGGCATATAGAATGTTCTTTTGTTTATTGATGTTTCTAACCAGTTTCGACTTGAGAGTGAGGGTAGAGTATGATGTGGAAGAGAGTTGCGTGTGTTTCCGTTTTTATCATGAGATAGTGATATTCTGTTGATGGGACACAGTTGCGAGAGGTTATTGGAGTACTTTTGATCTTCTTTTAGAGGAGGCATTGATTGACATAGTAATGGCAAGTGATTTGTGGAACATGTGTTGTACTGAACTAGAAGCTGCAGGTGGTTCATAATCTTCCATCGGGACAGTAGGTATGGAGTGTTAGGAATTAGTATCATGTTAAGTTAAGGATGAGTTTTGCGGTCATAAAAAGAGGGAACTTGAGGATCTAATGTGAGTGTGTGTAATAACTGTGGATCGTGAGTTATGACTTTGGAGATAGGTGCATGATAGAGAGGTATGTCGTTTTGCGGTAATGTGGAAGAGTTGGGGTATTGGTGATGCTAAGGATTTTGTGGTATAGTTGAGGTGGGGTGCCGAATGATTTGAGGTATGGAAACTGTTAGAGAAAGTGAGCCCTGGATGGATATAGGGATGGTTGTAGGTATTGACGTTAGAGTGGGTTGTCGTTGACATGCGATGGTGATGAGGATTATGGGAAGTATAGCAAATGATCTAGTATTAGTGGGTTACGAGGCTGTAAAATTTATCTTAAGAGGAGTAGGCGACAAAGAGAGTTTTTGAGCTTTTACATGTTGTGGTATATTTTGAGGTTTTGAGTTTTCTTTGTAGAATTATGGAATGTTTGTCGTTGGGTAAATTTTATGTATTCGAATTSAGCGGTTATAGAGTGATGTTGTAGGTAAGTAAGGTTGCGATAGTGTTGATGATTTAGGTGGTGACGTTATGAAACGTCGAGGACGAAGTTCTCTTTAAGAGTGGTAGAATGTAACATTTCATTTTGGGCAGTCGTTCTCGCTCGAGGATTGTATTGGTGGAATTAGATGGACTACTCTATGGTGGATGCTAAGTGTTGCGAGTTTTTTTGTTGATTGAGTTAGTGTCGAGGATGGAGGAAAAGAGTTGGAGTGTTGTGAGATGGTGGGGTGTTATGTGTGCATGTGTTTTACGGGTATGGGTTTGAACTTCCAGGAAGAAGTTCATTTTTAAGGGGGGAAGACTGTAATACTCGTGATTTGTGGCACTAAACACTAGACCGAGTATAGGGTACTCGACCGAGTGCCTGTGTGGGTTAGTTTGTCAGTGTGCTGGAGTTTGGGAACTCAAACTAGTGCGTAGCACTCGGTCGAGTGAGGCGTACTCGGTCGAGTGCCTTGCACTCGTTCGAGTGTCGTGTACTCGACCGAGTGTCGGGTTTTTCCGTGGAAAGTATATATATTAGGACGAGAAGCAGAAACATTTATTCACTTTTAAAACAAAACCTAAACATCGATAACTGCTTCTCCTCCTAATCCTTCATCCCACGGAGCATCTTTGTCATTTGTTAGGAGTTTCACTCATTGTAACACCATAATCATCGGGGTAAGTCTTTAATTGAGTCTTTTGGCCTATTTTATGTAACCTTAATTTCAGATTTGGGGGTTTTTTGGGATTTGTATCTTATTTGTCTTAATTGATTCGTTATAAGAGGAGACTTCGTAGAAGAAGCGTTTTGATCTATTGCTTGTATCCGGTTTGCCTGTTGAAGTTGGATTTCCTACTCAGTTGCCTGTGTAATTATATGCGTATTAATGTGACGGTATTTTACTGTGCTTTATGATGTGATTCTATGATTGTGAAGGTATGGTGATGGCGGAGTTGGTGTGGTGGATGTTGAAGTTGGGTGTGATAGGTATTGTGATTGTGATATTGTTTATGAGCCATTGTGAGAGGTGGTCTCACCTCCATTGTTCGCCTCCTGCGTTCTCTTAGCGCATGAGGGATGTGCACATTCAGGGACTTGGGTTATCGAGTGGTAGGTGGTGTGGCTGCAGTCATCACTAGCAGGGATACACACTTCGGTGTGTAGTCAGTTACTTGTGATGTGGTGGGGTGATGGTGGCGATGGTGGTGGTATGGTACTGTTACGTTATTGTTTACATTGTTATTGTATATAGTTGTTCAGTTGGCTGACCCCGTTTAATGTTTTAAAAACTGCGGTGATCCATTCGGGGATGGTGAGAAGTTAGTGTAGCAGGTAAAGACGATGATGGTTGTTGACTACGCGGCGGGGTTAGCAGGGTGGAGTCTCACGAGTTATATTAGCTTCCGCAGACTTTATTAGTATCACTTTTGTTAGTTTGGTTTGTACTCCGTGTTTTGGAGAGGGATTTTTGTAATAAGCTAAACTATATTTATATTAATAATGTTTCTTTATTGTTACTACGATGTTCACTGCCTCGGGAAACCGAGATGGTAGCATCCTTGTATTCAGAGGTAGTCCTTGGTAAAGTGCCTCGGAGTATGGGGGTGTTACAAATAGAGTATTTGATTGTGTTTTTGAGTAGATAAAATGAAGAAAATGAGGTAAAGGGAGTTGAAAATACCTTGTATGAGCAAATAAGTGTTTTTGGCTAAGTATCGTGATAGATAACACTCAGCAAAATTGAGAATCACGTCCCCGATCGGGGACAGCCCACCCCGATCAGGGTTGACCAACTCTTCGCGTTTGACTTCTTTTCTTCATATCCCAATTTCCATTCCGGAAATTAAAAGTTACGACCCCGGACAGGGTTGCAGCATAGGGTTGCGTGCTACTTCGTCACATGGCTCCTTCTTGTCTTCAAATACCTATAAATCACAATTCAAAACATCAACTAGTCTAGAAATTATTTCTAACGCTACGAAAACAGTAAATTGTCCAAAAATTAGAAACAAACACATGAGTTGCCTCCCGAGAAGCGCAAGTTAAAGTCTTGCTAGACTTTGTTCTCCTTGAATGTCACGGGCACCTCATCTTTTAAAAAGCATGTCAAAGCCCGTAGGAGTCTATCATATACCTGCGCATGAGCAATACAAAAGCAAATGTAAGCAATTAATAAGATAAAAGCATGAAAGATCAAAGGTAAGGAATGATATATCTTATCAAGATGCACATGAGATACTTCAAAGAGAACCACCGTACTACTCCACTCGTCACCAAGAGATGGAGCATCATTATTAAGACCATAAAATAAACCGTTAGTGCACAAATTATAAACATGAATGGTCTCAAATTGGTTGTATGAAGAATCAAGGTGGTAGGACTCATCAAAAATGGGAGGTTCATCCGACTTAAATTCTATGTGTGCATCACTAAGTCCTCCCTCAACCTCAAAACGGTCAACTACATCCTCCACGAAAGGATTCTCGAAGGTTTCAAATGATTTGGGCAAAACCTCATCCTTTTCATTACAAACGGGCCCAACACCATCATTGGTGAGTGTGTCATTTTCTACAAGGTCATTTCCTTCAACATGAGTCTCTAAATTGTCAATTGGAATGACACTAAGGGGAATTTCAATAGAGAAAGTCGGACCATCGTCATAGTCATCCAATAATTCAAAGGTCATTAGGGACAATAGACTCACATTGGGGGTTCGGTAGAACATAAGGAGAGGTAATAATCTCACATTCTCTCGCTTTCTTTTGAGAAATTTGTTCCAAACGAGCCTGAAGCACTTTGAGCTCCTCTTTCATGCGTCATAAATTGAATTGGCACGCTAACTCATGACATTCGGAAGCTATAAAAATAAAGAAATTCCAAGTTCCACCCCAATCATGTAAAAGACACTCTCATTACTCAAGTTTAGAGCCAATTGACGGGTCTCAAAATCCATGCCATCAAGCACGAGATGACCCAAGTAATCCCCATCAAGGATGCATCCAAGGGAGATGAGACTATTGCGAAAGTAGTAGAACCGGTCAAGATAGTCTTGGAAAAGCTCATCTTTGAGTTGTGGAAATCGGAATCCTTCATTCATTATGAAAGGCCAAGGTGAAGCTTTATTACCTACAAAAATAGGCACTAAAACTACAGGGAAACCGTGAGAGCGATCCTAAGGAACAATTGTTCCTCAAGACAAATAAAAAAAGATAGAAATCAACAAATCAATAATGCAACAAAACCGTCTCCACGACAATGGTGCCAAATTTTGATGAGGCGGTCGCACACCTATCAAAGATAAATTGCCCTAGACTTGGCTAACAAATGAATGTAGTAAGGTAGGGGTCAAACCACAGAGAAACGGGAGTTGCTTTACAAAATGCTATGGATAGATTTCTATCAAGATCGATTTACTTTTTTGTTTTGAGATTGGTGAATGCAAAGATGAACAAAATGATTAAAACAATAATAATTAAAGGAGTCTAGGGGTGTAAGAATGAAATGGTAAACATAGACATAATAAAAGAGTGTAAAGACTTAAAATATGAAAAGGAAAATAAACTAAACTAGATAACATAAACAAAAGAAGAAACTAATAATGAAATGCTAGTGGAAAATATAAATAGAAAATGTTTAGATAATTACTAAAGTGTAAATAACTTAAAAAAAGCATAAAGTAGATTACTATTTAAAGAAATGTAAATAACTAATAACTAAACAACAAATGCAAATGAGATAATTAAATAAACAAACAAGAGAAATAACAATGTAAATGCTAGAATGAAATGATGACCGAAATGAGATTGCAACTTGAGAAATAACAACAATGCCAATCAAAAGAAACTTGTATTGAAATTGTAATTGTAACTAAAGGTTTGTTTGTGAATACAATATGTAAACTATAACTAATTTCTGAAAACTAAGGAGAAAGATAAAAGAAAGATGTAAAATGTACATCAAAATATAAAATGATATGCCTAAGAGTCGGGATTAGCACCCCTTATATAGTAAACTAGGGGTGAAACGTAAATATCATGGGAAAGGTCACCCTGATCGGGGACAGGCCACTCCGATCATGGACTAGTGAATTCCGCAATGAGTCTTCAATTCTTGATTAATTACCCGTGGGAATCCAACGCTACGTCTTTAAATGCCTTAAACCATTCGACTTATTGCAAAATTGTGGAATCCTAAGCATGCAACTCCACTTAATCATTTGGACTTCATTTTTGGACTTTCTTTCTCATTTGTTTACATTTGCCTTTTGATGATTATTGACTTTGTATTTTGGGCCAAACTTCCACATTTCATCATCAATCCAAGTTTTGCTTGCATAATCCAATCAAGATCCAACCCAGTTTCCACTTAGCCTCGTGAACTCGATATTTGCACATTTGACGGAAAATAGTTACCGGATGCTTCATTTCCTACAAAATATACTAAAAACAAGCAAAATACCTAGAATACGGGATTAGCTCACAAAAACACTAATAAAAGTGCAATAAACAAGTAAAACCGAGCAAAAATAGGAGGATAAATCGTATATAAAATAGACACATCAACAATGGATGAAAAATAAGGGTAGTCGGGTTCCCCTAAGCAAGGTAAACTAAGCATGGGTATCAATAGGTCAAGGATGGTTATTTAGCCTAGGAACGAAAGACCAATTTCTTAACCTCTCCTAATGATGGACACAAAATCATCACAATGCATCTAAACTCATCATAAGCACACTATCATGCATCCATATAAAATTTCATCCATAAAGACACTAAGCATAAATTTAAGAAAGGCATAAACATTCATACACCCATTTCAACAAACACCTTCTATGCATGCTAACAAAGGCTAAACAATTCACCCAAAAACCAAACATTAACAACCCATAAGCATAGCTATGAACTCCACTTAGGTTCCCCCTAAACCCTAGAGGATAACTACTAATTCATGATAGTAGAACAAATGTAAGCAAATGATGAAAACAACATAAATGAAACAATAGACATGGTAGTAATTTAAAGCAACTAGCAAGAAGGAAAGTGAAATGTAAATAAGTGATTATTCAACTAAAAAGGGAAGAGAATTATTCCAAACAAAAATAAAGCTTTAAACATTGAATTTATTATCAAAGAGATTCTTCAATTTCTTCAATTACAACCCAAAATCCAAATTTAAACTAGTGAACTAATACAAGATCTAAGCTAATTTATAGGCTAATTAATGATTAATTAAGGAAAGATTAGGGTTTGATTAAAAAAATATGGAATGGTTAAACTAGGTTTTTTCAATTCTAGGGTAGTGTGTACAAATGAATTAGGGAGGGGGTATTTATAGTTTCCTCTAAAAATAGGTCAAAATACAAATGGTCTTCAAACTTGTGTACAGGTGGTCCCAGCCGGTGGACCAGCTGCCGGTGGCCGTGCCGGCTGGGAAGTTTCTGTAACTTTTGGAGAAATTCTTTGGCATCAGGTGTGCACAGCCGGTTGACCGGCTGCCCGTGGCCAATCGGCTGGGCGGCTTCTGTAACTTTTCTTCCAATTTCTTCCTTTCTCCAAGTCTTCATGCTCTCTCAGTCGGCTAGCCGGTTACTGGTGGCCTGGCCGTCTGGGAGGTTTCTGTAAGTTTCTTGCTCAATTTCAACCTTGGCTAAGTGAGGGAGCTTCCAGCCGACTGGCCGGCTGCCGGCCTACCGGCTGGGAGTCACTTCTCAGCCTTTTCTCCTCTTCTCTTCTTCTTCTTCTTCATTTGGCCTCCAATTCCGCTTTACATGCTCCCATTTCCTCATTTCCGACTCATTTCCTGCAAAATGAGACATGACAATAACAGAACGGGAAATACGGGCACAAAATCCATGTAAAGGCACGGGAAACCACGAAAGAAAGGACCAATGTGCTAGAAAAAAAAGGAGAGACACATCATATGGACGTGTATCAAAATTCCCCACACTTAAACCTTACTCGTCCACGAGTTAGTTCCCTGATTGCATTAAGACCCGTAATCAACCTAAATACATTTCACACTTTATTCATACTAACTGAATCGAGTTTAGCTACACCCGTAGCCCTTTCAACTCACAATTTGACACCTTATGAGGGGAATGTGCCCTATTGCAAGGCAAGTGCGGTCTTGCTACAAAATCGTGATGCATCCAACATGTAAGCACGTAAGCAAATAATAGAATGCATCTAACAAAAATGAACCACTTTCCTCATCTAAGTGGCCGAATATCATCTCAAAAACATGGTCTTGGTCGGGAAGTACCGTCTCAGAATTCCAATGGAGATGACCCAAGAAACCCTATGGTGACCACTAATGCTCGAAAAACAAATTCAAGAGCGGGGAAAGGGGAAATGGACCAAGGCCTCCGAAAATTACAAGACACGACACAAGATTCAACTAAAGACCCATGACTAAAAGGACCTAGGTCAACGACATCCTCACGGTTTTCACTAGTCACTCCTTTAAAGAACGGGTGTTTTGTGTACAAAAAGTAGCCAAAACACTCTCCTAATACGACTCGTGAGAACGTGTCCGCAATCTAATGTGTAAGACCATCCTATGACCAAGGGAGATGCAAAAATGAGACAATGCACATGACAAGAAACAAGGGTTGTAACGGGGCTCGGGAGAAGGCCAAAACAGGATTGGTGCAAGCACCATTTGGATATATGAGGTTCAAATCAAGAATAGTCAAAATTTCGCTCATCCTCCCTTTTATTACAACAAATGAGACACTTCTATATCGTAACATAGATTTGATTCCCAAAACTACGCAAAAATTGCATAAACCCGAATCAAATTGGAAAAATATCAAAGCTATTACAAACCCTTCAACTCGGCGTTTGTTACAACAAATGAATAACGTCTACACCCTAACAAAGAATTTGCATCCAAATTCATGCAAAAATTGTGCAAACCCGACTCACTTTGGAAAAANGTCTACACCCTAACAAAGAATTTGCATCCAAATTCATGCAAAAATTGTGCAAACCCGACTCACTTTGGAAAAACATCATAGGACCTTTTATTTTACCAACGACTTTTTATACCCCTTAAATGATGAATAGGGGTGTTGTTTGCTCTTTCTCTTTTTCTAAAACAAGTATTTACAATCACAAACTAACTCTTTTTGATATTTTTAAAAACTTTTCTAATTTCTTCTTTTGTTTTTCAATTTTCTTTCAAAACCTCTTATTCATTTACAAGTGCCAAGCAAAGTAGCTTGTATTGTGGATTTGCCAAATGAAATAGGTCAAGGCTCAAATGGGTGAACAAAAAAGGGGAACTAATGCAAGGGTCAAAACAAGGCAATATAGGCTATGTGAGCTTCAAGTATACGCAAACAAATTCATTCATGAAATGTGCACAAAAAGAAAAGCAACTCACGGTCTTAAG
This sequence comes from Silene noctiflora, assembly GCA_009801015.1. NCBI lineage: Eukaryota > Viridiplantae > Streptophyta > Magnoliopsida > Caryophyllales > Caryophyllaceae > Silene > Silene noctiflora. The sequence continues at coordinate 65,257 of VHZZ01008348.1, forward strand.
GATTTAATGACACACTTATGTGTCTAGACATGACACGTCTCGCGAGGAGACCTACTCACAATCCTATGTGGGGTCGGGTATACCGACCCTAAAGAGGCTCTAATCCTCACATTTGAGTAGTCGGGTTGAGCCTTAGGTCTATCCTACAGTCTTTGGTCTCACAAGGCGGTCTAGACTCCTTAGACATGCTCATTTTCTCATGAATAACCGAGTGGTCACAGGTGCGAGCCACAGGGKGGGGGGGCACAATTGGAACATACTCATACTTGGGGTATTCACTTCCCTCCCTTGATCATATCTTATGCAAAACATTTTACGTACAAACTAAGTGCAAAACTTTAATTAAATACAACCACATATATACATGTGACAAATGCATGCGAAAGTTTAAACAAACATGAATTGAAACGTGCAACAAGCTTGACTAATCGTAGCAGCACATCAACCACAAGTTCCCAAAGGGAAAATCTAAGGCACAAAATGTCATCCTCCTCCATATTATAGAATGATATAAAAAGAGAAAGAACGTAAAAGGAGAAAGAGATAGGAACGTCTATACCAAGCGGTCTTCTAATCTCCTTTTTGTCTCGGATACTCCATGTACCTATGCCACTTTGTTAGCCACACACACACACACACACACATATACAAAGCAAATAAATAACATGTTTTTGGAATTTTTGAAATTTTTTGATTTTTAGGCATTTTTGAAATTTTTATCAAATTTACAAATCAATATAAACAAGTATGTACAAATATACACAAAATAGATATTTCCCTCCCCACGCTTAAAATTTACATTGTCCTCGATGGAACAAAATGTAAGGAGGAACTAAGAAAAACGAAAGACATATTTTTGTATTTTGTGAAATTTTTTTGAAATAAACAAAATATTTTTGGATGTTTGTGAAATTTTGAAAAAAAAAAATGTTTTTTAATTTTAAATATGAGAATTTCCTCCCTACACTTATTTATTTACATAATTTCTTTTGGAAATAAATATGTGGAAGAAATTCGTAAACGAGATAACTTGTTTTTGTTGTTTTGTAAATATTTTGAAAAGAAATAAATAACATGTTTTTGGTATTTTGTTGTGATTTTTCAATTTTTTGGTGTTTTAAATAAAAATGCAATGAATGATCTATTCTATATGCGAAATTAAAATACAATGTAATTAATCTACATGAATGCAACTACATGTGACAATATAGTACAAAATGTAAATTCTAATACAATCCTAAATGAAAGCAACTATATGATCGCTAATCTAGTATATACAACTTATACTAAATGCAAACGAAATTGAAATATGCATGAGAGGATTTGGATTATCGGGATCATACTTGTCATTTGGATTGTGGAAGGGAGCAAAGGAAGGCAACTTAATTGGCCCCCTCGTCGGGCCCATATCCTGACTCCTCTTGATCATTGCCTTGATCAAACTCGATCCCTCAGATGAAGTCACCCGAGCTAGTCGGGTGAGTGTAGTCACCTCCCATGGCCGACACATATTCAACCCCAGACCCGGAGGCTCCCATGGGACCAGCATCTCCAAAGAATGTAAGGGCTCCTCCCATCCAAGTACCCGTGGCGGTATGACCTTCCCCTTGAGAAACATTCGGAGTTGGGAAGGCGGGTTTGTTGAAGTAGTCTTGTTGGAGGTTGATATCCCCGTAGACCATGGACCCGTCTTCACTCACATACCCCCCATCCGGTGCCAAGTAATATGAAGGGTGGAGGCCGGAAGGATGCCTATAACCCCGCCGTTGGTAGTCATCGTAGATTGGAAATTGACTAATAGAATGTTCAACATAAAACTGGTCTACCGTCCAATTAAGATCAAGGCGGTAATCCCGGGCCTCTTGAAGGCCAATGGTCATGTTGCTCATGAATTCCACGAGCGATGGGGGTAGGTAGGGTTCGCGAGGAGGACGAGGTTGACTAGATGAGGACCCCTCACCTTGTTGTGATAACCAAGGTTGAGGTTTTTGAAAGGGGTCGGGTTGGAAGAATGGTGGAGGCATGTTATACCTCATGGTTGTTTCGGTGGGCATCCGGCGATCATTCCCATAGACTATTGGTTGCGGCTCATCTTCATTCATTTTCTCCGCTTCAAGTTCAAGTAGATAGTGAGCCGAATTAGGCTCAATCTTCATCTTAGGTGCATTAGGTTGTGGCACCGAGTTCTTGTCCACTCCTCTAACTCGAACTTGCCAATAATCCTTTCGGTCGGCCGGGTTCCTCTCCTTCCTTTTTCTAGCATATTGATCCCTTCTTCCGTGGTTTCTCGTGCCTTTACATGGATTTTGTACTCGTATTTCCCGTTCTATTATTGTCATGTCTCATTTTGCATGAAATGAGTCGGAAATGAGGAAATAGGAGCATGTAAAGCGGAATTGGAGGCCAAATGATGATGATGATGATGATGAAGAAGAAGAAGAAGAAGAAGAAGAAGAAGAAGAAGAAGAAGAAGAAGAAGAAGAAGAAGAAGAAGAAGAAGAA
>VHZZ01008349.1:39159-49263 GCA_009801015.1 Silene noctiflora
CTGCAATTGCTAGATTTGGTACAAACTCCTTTGATGATCCAATGGCTGAAATCATGAATTTAAGACAAAAAGGAACTGTTGAACAATATCAGGAATTGTTTGATGGTTTGCTAAATAGAACAGATTTGAATGAAAGACAAGCTTTGAGTTGTTTTTTTGAAGGGATTAGATGCAGATATACAAAATACAGTGAGAATGCATAAACCTCAGACTTTAATGGATGCTTTTGCTCTAGCTAAGCTTCAAGAGGCAACTCTTTCTTCTTTAAGGAAGTCTAAACCCTTGTTAGAAAAACCTACATTGAAACCCTCTTTTGGACAACCATGCCAGCAGAAAACATTTGGTTCAACTGTTGGCCAAAAACCTTTCAGTAGCCAAAATCAAAGGGTAGCCACTACTAGGTTGAGTGAAAAAGAAATTGCAGAAAAAAGAGCTAAACATTTATGCTTTACTTGTAATGAAAAATGGTCCCCTACCCATAAGTGTAAATCTCTGCTTTATAGTATAGAAATCGTGACATGGATTGATGAGGAAGAGCATAGGAAGGTCTGGGAGACACAAGTAGAAGGAGAGCAAAGTCAAGTGGAGGTGGAGGAGATGCAACCACTCATATCATTAAATGCACTTACTGGGAATACCACCTATCAACCTATGAGAGTTACTGGGAAGGTAAGGGATAGCCCTTTACACATGCTGATTGACTCGGGTAGTACACATAATTTCTTAGATGTTAACACGGCTAAGAAGTTGGGATGTAAAGTTAGACCTACTTGTCCCCTAGTGGTGTCTGTGGCTAATGGAGAAACTATTATAAGCAATTCCATGTGTTCACAATTTGGCTGGAAATTACAAGGAGTGGAATTTTACACTAATGTAATGTTAGTTCCATTGGGAGGGTGTGAGATGGTCATGGGAATACAGTGGTTAAGTGCTTTAGGTCCTGTTTTATAGGATTTTAATGAGCTGAGAATGAAGTTCACCTTCCAAGGCTGTATTAAGGGGGGCTAAGGCAACAACTACATTGCAGTGGCTGGAAGGAAAGCAAGTGCAGAATACCCTGCTGAAAATGACAGCCACTAGTCAGTCAGTTGCTCAATGCTTTGCCATCAGAGCATACCCTTTGGCACAATTAGCTCTCATGCTCGCAAACAAAGGTCAGGTACAGCCTGAAATCCAGAAACTTTTGGATAATTTTGGTGATGTGTTTGAAGAACCCACTGAATTACCCCCACACAGGGCACACGATTATAAGATACACTTGAAGGAAGGTGTATCCCCCATTAATGTGAGGCCCTATAGGTATCCAGTGATACAAAAGGATATAATTGAGGAAATGGTTAGGGAGATGTTAGAAAGTGGTGTGGTGAGGCCAAGTCAAAGTCCTTACTCCCCACCCATTGTACTTGTCAAGAAAAAAGATGGTACATGGAGACTTTGTGTGGATTACAGAGAATTAAACAAAAATACTGTCAAGGACAAATTTCCCATTCCAGTTATTAAGGAATTGCTTGATGAATTACATGGATCCACTATGTTCTCTAAAATTGACCTGAGGTCTGGCTACTGGCAAATTAGAATGCATCCTTTAGATATTGAAAAAACTGCTTTTAGAACTCATGAGGGCCATTATGAGTTTCTAGTAATGCCATTTGGCCTCACTATTGCTCCCTCAACTTTTCAGCATTTAATGAACACTATATTCAAACCCCACCTCAGGAAGTTCATTTTGGTATTTTTTGATGATATTCTCATCTACAGCAAGACCTTTGAAGACCATTTGAGACATCCGAGTACAACTTTGAAAATTTTGAGAGAAAAATACTCTTTTTGCTAAGATGTCTAAGTGCACATTTGGCACCTCAGAAGTAGAGTACTTGGGGCATATCATTTTTGAAAAAGAAGTGGCCACAGACCCTTCTAAAATTGATGCTATGATAAATTGGCCTGCTCCAACCACTGTTAAAAGTTTGAGGGGTTTTTTGGGTCTCACTGGGTATTATAGGAAGTTCATTCGTTGGTATGGTGTGGTAAGCAAACCCCTTACCAATTTATTAAAGAAGAATGCTTTTAATTGGGATTCAGAGGCTTTAAGTGCATTCCAGAAACTAAAGCAGGCCATGACTAATGCACCTGTGCTAGTTTTACCTGACTTTAACAAAACATTTACTGTGGAGACGGATGCGTCTGATGTAGGGATGGGGGTTGTGCTCACACAAGAGGGTCATCCAATAGCATTTATTAGTAAAGCTTTTTCATCTAGAGCAAGATCATTCTCAACCTATGAAAAAGAGCTGCTGGCTGTTATATTTGCTGTGGAAAAGTGGAGGCCTTACTTAATTGGGAGACATTTTATAATAAAAACTGATCACTTCAGTTTGAAATACTTGTTGGAGCAAAAGATCACTACCCCTTTTCAGAGTAAATGTTTACCTAAACTGTTAGGTTTGGATTATGAAATCCAATACAGGAAAAGGTTGGAGAATAATGTTGCTGATGCTTTATCAAGGGTGACAGGTGATCAACTGATGACTATGGTGGTCTCTCATATACACACTGACTTGGTGGGAATGGTAAGGAAAAGTTGGGAGTCAGATCCCTACTTACAGTCAGTCATTAAGCATCTCAAAGAGGGGAGTTCACAAGGGAGGTATATTTGGCAAAATGAAGAATTGAGAAGAAAAGGTAGAATGGTGGTAGGGACAGATGAAGCAGTAAGAAAGAAGATTATCTCTTTAATGCATGATACTCCATTAGGAGGTCACTCGGGAGTTCAAGCTACGATTAAGAGGATTAAAAATTTGTTTCATTGGAAACATATGCAGAAGGAAGTGAGAAATTATGTCAGGCAATGTGGCATTTGTCAAAGATGCAAGCCTATTTTACAACATCCTGCTGGGCTGTTGCAACCTTTTCCCATTCCTGAAGCCATTTGGGTTGACATTTCCATGGACTTTGTGGAAGGGTTACCTAGATCACAGGGCAAGGACACAATTTTGGTAGTGGTTGATAGATTGAGTAAATATGCTTATTTTTTACTTTTGAGTCATCCATTTACTGCCACAACAGTTGCTCAACAATTCCTGGATCAAATCTTTAGACTCCATGGAATGCCTAGATCTATTGTGAGTGATAGGGACAGGGTTTTCTTGAGTAATTTTTGGCAAGAATTATTTCGTTTGCAGCAAGTTGATCTTCTTATGTCCACAGCTTACCACCCACAAACTGATGGACAAACAGAGATGGTCAATAGATGTTTAGAGGGTTATTTGAGATGCATGGTTGGGGAACATCCTAAAGAGTGGGCCAAATGGATTGCATTGGCTGAATGGTGGTACAATACCACCTTTCATTCTGCTACTCAGGCTACTCCCTATGAAATTGTGTATGGGCAGACTCCAGCTGTACATGTTCCATATGTTTCGGGGGATAGCAAGGTAGAAGCTATAGACAGAAGTTTAAAGGTAAGGCAAGATTCCCTGGAAATGCTTAAGTTCCACCTCAAAAGAGCTCAAGACAGGATGAAAAAACAAGCCGATAAAGGAAGAGTAGAGAGACAATTACAGGTAGGAGACATGGCTTATGTGAAACTCCAACCATATAGGCAGCAATATGTGGTTCACGGGTCTTGTGCTAAAATATCTCCCAAGTACTATGGTCCATTTTTGGTGACTGCCAAAGTAGGACAGGTAGCTTATAAACTTGAGCTTCCTTCACAAGCGAAGATCCATCCTGTCTTCCATATTTCACTGTTAAGGAGACATGAGGGACCAGTTCCAACTATCAGTTCTTTACCTGAAGTGGATGACCTGCAACAAATCAGAGCTGAACCAATAGAAATTTTGGACAGGAAATTGGTCAATAGGGGTAACAGTGGAGTGGTGTATATCTTGGTAAGGTGGGCTAACTCTACAGAGGCAGATACAACTTGGGAATCGTATGACGACATGAAGAAGAGGTTTCCAAATTTCAGCTTGGATTTAGCTTGAGGTCAAGCTGATTGTCAAGGGGGATGGATTGTTATGAGCTAAATAATAAAGACAAAGACAGAGCAGTGCTAGCTAACAGAATAACAAACTAACAGAATGAGCTGTAACAAGAAATTGGCGGGAAAATCGGTTACAAAGGATTCCAGTGTATAAATATAGTAATCACTGCAATTCTTATCAGCTTTTGGGGATCATTTTGTATAGTACACTTTCTCTTTCTATAATCTTTCTAAAAAAAAAACTCTCTGTAATCTTTCTATAGCAATTCATTAATAAAATACCAATTCGATTCCCTTCTCAAATTAGGGTTTCCTATTGTATTTTCTTTAGCTTTCTCGATTAATTCCTGAAGCTATATATCAGTTCAACTGCTGTATAATCTACACAGAAACTGATCGTATAGAAATGTCAAGACTCGTGAAAACCTTTTGTACCCCTCTGGTACCCTTGTAACCAAGAAAAATTTACAATTTTTTTATATGTATTATAAATATACGGAGTATGTTTTATTTCTTATTCAAATCAGTTTTCCTAATATTTATTAAGTGATTTATTACTGTCGATTATGTGGGACGTTCACAATATCTAACAAGACATTACCAAAGTCAAACCATCAAAACACTAATTGAAGAAAAAAGGAATTATATTAATTCAATCGGGATTATATAAATTCAATAGAAATTACGAACAAATATTTCGTATTACATTACATAACTCGTTATTTTCATACCAATACAATAAAGAATCATTCCTAAACTAAGTGAATTTAGACAAAATGTCACAAATCTTCAGACCAATACAATAATTCAGCATTGAAATTCTCAAAGCCGAAATCATCAACCTCAAATTGCATCAACAACTCCTAAAGATCAACCTCACCCCTCATTTGATTAACCCTTTCACCCATATCTTCAACCTTTTCTTCATATCCTCCTAAAAACAGCATCTGATTATGAAAACAATCCAAACCCACACCAGCCTGCCTACTGTCAATTTCATCAACCTTCCCTTGATATCCTGGAAATACCGGTGCATAACCGACATCACCCAAGTCGAACCCATCAAAACAGTCAGTTACTAATTGAAAGTGGCAGTAATAATCCGAACCACATCAGCCCGTTTCATGAAATTTAGTCTCTCATTCACACTCACAATTTTACCCTCCAAAGGCTAAATCGGTCAAATCATCAATACCCAAATCTTTTATAAACTCGTTCTTATCAATGATATGCTTCAATTCTTCTTTTTTCGAGTTTCTGACAGCTTTATCACAATCCCTTTTCTCACTGTAATACTTGCTAATTATATCGTTGGCGCAGTCGGGTTTGGAACACCAGACTTGGGGGACATTTGGGTTGATCAGGCCCGTACAAAATCAGCAGTAAATCAACATCGCAGAGGGTAGAAAGCTGCTTAGCTTTCTTAAACACCGTCGTTTTTCGCTCGTTGAAACCCTTTTGAAAGTGATTGAATCCATGATGATTTCCTTTCATTAGGTTAGAATATATACCGAGTACATACAATGTGAATGTAATACAAAATATTTATAATATACACCGAAAATATAAAAACTATTATACATAAAATATTTACAGAATATTTCTGTTGACTAATACATCCCCGCAGTCTAAGCGGGAGGAGCGCGGACGCAAAGACTGGCCCGAAATTGAGTAAACAGTTGGCGTGGCAGGCCCTTCGTAAATATGTTAGCATACTGGAAAGCGGAAGGGACATAGAGAAAACGCACTTTGCCAAGCTGAACTTGCTCACGAACAAAATGGATATCGATTTCAACATGTTTCGTGCGCTGGTGCTGAACGGGGTTGCTGGAGAGATAAACGGCCGAAATGTTATCACAATAGACTATAGTGGCTTGGCGGATAGGCATGAGAAGCTCAAGTAAAAGGTTACGCAGCCAACTCGTCTCAGCAACAGCATTAGCAACCCCACGGTATTCGGCTTCGGCACTAGATTTCGAAACCGTAGCTTGGCGTTTAGACGACCAGGAAATAAGATTATCACCCAAAAAGACGCAATAGCCCGAGGTAGAACGACGAGAGTCAGGACAGCCGGCCTAGTCGGCATCAGAATATGCAGTAAGAGTATGCGACTTGGAGACGGACAGAGTGAGACCGAAATCAATTGTGCCTTTGACATAACGGAGAACCCTTTTTAAGAAATGCAAATGGCTTTCTCTCGGGTCATGCATATATAGGCAGAGCTGTTGGACGGCGTAGGTGATATCTGGATGAGTAATAGTGAGATATTGTAACGCACCTGCAAGACTTCGATAAAGAGAAGGATCGGCCACAAGAGGACCATCCGCAGCGCTGAGCTTTGACGAAGTATCAACTGGAGTAGAGGTGGCATTACACCCAGTCATGGAAGCGCGGGCAAGGATGGTCTTGGCATACTGGTTTTGTGAAAGAAAAAGGCCATGTTGCGAGCGAGAAATCGTAATACCAAGAAAATGATGTAGCTTGCCCAAATCTGTCATGGCAAATTCACGCGACAAGGTAGCAATAATATGACGTAGTAAGGGCGTGTTGGACGCTGTAATCACAATGTCATCAACATATAATAAAAGGTAAGCAAGATTAGAACCATGTTGATAAATAAATATTGATGCATCACATTTTCTACCGTGAAATCCCTGCGATAAAATAAAATTAGCAAACCGTTGGTACCAGGCGCGGGGAGCTTGTTTAAGCCCATAAAGAGATTTTTTAAGACGACACACATAGGACGGGATAGTGGAATCAACGAAACCCGGAGGTTTGTGCATATACACCGTTTCAAGTAAAGTCACCGTGTAAAAAGGCATTTTTAACGTCGAGTTGATGGATGGGCCAAGCACGAGATACGACCAAACTGAGGACTGTTCGAATAGTGGCAGGTTTAACCACAGGACTAAAAGTCTCATCGCAATCAATACCGACATGCTGTGTTTTATCATTAACGACGAGGCGCACTTTATAGCGTTCAAGATGGCCATCAAACCTGAACTTATGCGGGAATAACCACATACATCGAATTACATGAGCGTCAGACAGCCGAGGTACGAGCTCCCATGTTTTATTATCAATAAGAGACTTATATTCGGCATCATGGCGGCTCGCTAATTGGGATCATGTAGGGCCTCGGTGGGGGATTTAGTTATGGGTAAGAGAGGTTTATCGTTATGGGCAAGGAGGTTCATGCGGTTGATGGGTTTGGTGATGCAATGTTGAAGGCGGGTGGCCATAACATGGGGTTGTGGAGGGGGAGGTGGGGGTTGTGGGGAGAGGTTGTGGACGTAGGGGGGGGTTGTGGGAATGTCAATGATAAGGGAGGTAGTTGGGTTGCGAGGTAGCGTGGGAGGATAAGGAGAAGTGGTAGGGGTGGCAGTTGGGGAGTTGTCCGTGGTCGTGGATGGTGGAGGGTTGGGGTTGGCAAAGTGGTCAGTGATAGGGGAGGAGAGGCCTTGGTCAAGGAACGGGTAAAGGGACGGGTCAAGTTGGAAGGTCGAGGCAAAAGGGAAGACTTGTTCATCGAAGTTAATGTGTCGAGACAATATTATTTTACCAGTAGCAATATCAAGACACCGGTAGCCGCGATAATTTTGGGGATAGCCGAGGAAGACGCATTGGACAGAGCGGGTTTGAAGCTTGTGATTTCGTGTGGCTGACAAATTGGGGTAGCATAGACATCCGAATACACGGAGTTGATCATATGTGGGATAACGGAGGAATAGGGCGGAAGCAGGTGAGCGAAAATTTAGCAAGTTGGAGGGGAGAATGTTGTGAAGATAGGTAGCGGTGTGTAGTGCATCAACCCAGAAATGCGGTGGTAGTGAAGCGAGAGCAAGTAAGGCAAGAACGATTTCATTGAGGCGGCGAATCATACATTCTGTCTTACCGTTTTGGGACGACGTGTGTGGGCATGAAAACCGGAGTGTGAGGGCGTGTTATATGGAGAATTGGTGAAAAGCAGAATTGTCAAATTCGCGCCTCCATATCACACTGAAAGCTTTTTATTTCCTTTTCAAATTGTGTGTGAATATAGTTACGGAATTGGAGAAATTTGGAAAAGACCTCAGACTTGAACTTAAGCGGATAAATCCATACATATTAAGTATAATTGTCAATCAAAACCATATAGTATTTAAAACTGCTTTTACTTGAAACCGGAGAAGTCCACAAGTCACAGTGAATAATATCAAAAGGCGATAAAGAAACAGAATGAGACTTATGAAAGGGTAAACTGTAATACCCCGTATTTTAGTCTCGGTCAATGCAAGTCAAACTATATTTTTATAAACGTATTTCAAATAGAATTGTTTTATGAGACTATTTTACGTAAAACTATAATTATTCCATGAATTATATTTTAATGGCTATTTCATATTTTATAATTATTTCTTGAAGTGATATTCTTTTATATTTCTTGACTATTGTAATTAATTTTATTTCTCATCTCATGTTTATTTCTTATTTTATATTTTATATTTAATTTATATTTATATTCCTATAATCCTGATAATACTAGTAATTTTAATAATAATAATTTATATTGTATTTTAGTTAAGTTAGAATATTAATAATTATAGTAATAATATTCCTACAATCCTAATTGCTTCAAAATTTCTTTACTTTCCAAATTCTTTCTCCTATGATCTACTATAAATACCTTATTATAAGACCTATTTTATTCATAATTCAAAGACAAGCCTCAAAGTAATTTTCAGAATTTCGGAACCTTATTTTGCCTCATACAAGTAAGTTATTAAACCGTCTTACAATCGTTTTATTTCATCGTTTAATATATCGTTTAATACATCGACTTAAATCGCTTTCATATATCGTCTTACTTGAACCTAGACCGAACTTATTGACCAAGGCTAGGCTATGACCTCCGTGACCTAACCTGACCTAGCTAGGGCTGCCGTTGACTGTCATATGTGTAACACCCCTACTTACCAAGGAAGCCTGTACTAGACCTTCCCTGAAAACCAAGAGTGCTACCATCTCGGTTACCCGAGATAAGTATATATCAAGTAGACCATAATAGAACAACATTATTATTAATTACATCATGTGAACAATATATACAAATTGCGTCATGAGACTAATACTACTGCGAACACTACTACGGCTATACTAATAACTGCGTCAGCGATCCCCATCCCAGAACATGAACATCACAGCAATCATCCGAGACAACAACTACACCTGCAAGCTAGCCTGCTCACCATCCCCGAATGGATCATCACAGTTTTACAAACAACACGGGGTCAGTCAACTAATTAACTATATTTAATACAATGTAAACATAAAGCAAAGTACTACACTGCCATCACCTCACCACACCGGTACCGGGACACACCCAGACATACCGCATCACCTCACCCCACTGGTACCGGGACACACCCAGACACACCACATCACAAGTAACCGACTACATACCGATGTATGTAGCCTTGCCAGTGGAAGACCGCAGCCAACCACCTAAACCACCCACAATAACCAAGTCCCTTAATGTGCATATCTCCCCTACGCAGAGAGAACACATGAGGCGAACAATGGAGGTGAGACCACATCTCACAATGGCTCACAAACAATATAACAATATCAATCACAACCAACTCCAACCACCATACCATCTCTGCCATCACAATCATATCACAAACATGGAATCACATCGTATAATACAATCATCACATTAAAACGCATATAATTCATCAGACAACTGAGTAGGAAAACCTACCTGTACCGCATTCTAAATAGCATCAATCATCAATTCAATCACACTTCCATCGTATACTAACATTAAAACCTACAACAACGATATGACTCGATTACTCGTAAATATAGCCCTAACCCAAGACATATAGACGGTGACGGTGACTTACCTTATCGTACGGTCGACTGACTAGGTCGGAGTCAGCGTAAACCTCCATTCCCCGTGATAGACTCCTAGGCATAAGCTTATCAAGGCGAGGGATGAGTGAGAAGAAGAGATGAGACGATCTAGGGTTCTGGGGAAGAAAGGGAAAAGAAGGAAATAAGAAAACAAATCCGGAAATTCTGATTTACGCGTAATATATTATCACGCTGGCACGACGCACTCGGTCGAGTGC
>VHZZ01008353.1:12461-23172 GCA_009801015.1 Silene noctiflora
ATCTGATTCTTACTTACTCGATAGAGTACCCCCTACTAGATAGAGTACCCTCTACTAGATAGAGTATCCAAAGACTAAAATCCGAGGTATTACAACAATAATCACAATCATCATATTCCACATTAGTCACAAACATAGAAATAATAACATAACATCATAATGAGTAGGGAAACTCTACCTTTTCGCAATCCAAGCACACACAAGCAATCAATAGCAATCTTCATGAGACCGTCACCTACACACAATAATCACATACCGTCACTATAACCCTATTCAAAGATCCATAACAACCTAACCACAATTCCCCAAATAACCCAAATTAGGGTTTAAGACTAATACCAAAATGCAATAAAGACAAGATCTTAAACTTACAATCCGATATATGCGAGACTTACGAAACCCGAAGACCAAAATGGTTTATCCTTGCTTAGTAGTTTATTAGGGTGATTAGGGAGTGAATTAGGTTTGTAAAATGTTTATTAAAATGTTGAAGACGACTAAAATGGTTATTTTATACCCCCTAATCATTCTAATCAAAACCGCTAAAAAACACGGCTTCAAACCGGGAACTCGGCTGAGTATCCAACACACTCGGCCGAGTACGCAATACCCGAGCGAGTTCCTCACTAACTCGGTTGAGTGATCCCTAGGCAGAAGTCTGACCAAACACAAGTCTACTCTACTCGATCGAGTACGGTCCACTAGACCGAGTACCTAGCTATCAGAATACGTAGTAGTACAGTCTTCCGTCCTTAAAAATGAACCTCGTCCTCAAATTTCACGCCTATAACGATATAACACAACAACTTAACATATTATAACACACACTATACTTCCTTAAACACAACATAAAATGCACAAACAGAGATGAAAATACGATTGTTACATTCTACCCCCGTAAAAACAAGGTTACGTCCTCGTAACCGAACTCATATCTGAACAGCTAAAACCAATCATACCCCTACAAGTAAACAATGAAAGAACCACATTATGAACCAACGAAAGCAAACAAGATCACAAGGAAGGATACCAAATAAGTACAAATTAAACAAGATTACTCCCATACAACCATACCACTAGAACCTTTACCACACTGAAAGTCATTGTTACACCAATATAGACACTATCGGTATAGTTATAAAATAGTACATTTAATATGAGAATACAACTTAAACAAATGCACCAACTTAGACAAAGGTATAGAAGTGAACAAGATCAAACCATGTAGTATATCCAAACCCAAACACGATGAATAGATATCACGTCAACAATCCACTCAACAATCCTCATAAGAAAATATTAATCTTCATAAAAGACATTAAGAGATATAAACACTTGTTAATGAAATTATAAAATAACAGAAACGAAATTGTAACATAAAAAAAAACGAAACAACACAATCTACTCCCTTCAAGCAAACTTCGTCCCGAAGTTTTCTAGACAATACTAACCACTCATACTATCATGTATGTTATTCACTACGTCATTACCACGATTTACTCATGCCTCTAACTATGCAATGTTACATAAATATAAATAAGTATTCCTCCTCCTTTAACATCTTCCACATCATATTCATTTAGTCACGTTAAATTGCATGCCAACAACTTAACGGGCCACCATTCGTCACATAACGTCGATGTACAAGCTCATATATCATATTTAATGCATTCGTATCAGATCATATACAACTGAATCATGTTACTAAGCAAAATGCTAATTACATATCGCTAGACACACAATCCTAATTACATGTAAATCCACGTTTCATTCAATTCCAGCATGCATGATAAGCTCGTATTTCTATTACTTTATTTAGCGGTTTTAGGTAAAATAAAGTAACATTGGGATGTGGTTTTACACGATTATCCTCACAATTGCCATGTTCCAAATGTCGGGTTAATAATGGATTTTTGAGCAACGATCGGAAGCAAAGACATGTCATGAAGTCTACCAGGTACAAAACACCAACAAGCAAGGAGGAAGATTAGCTAAGACATGAAGAAGTGAAAGGATGAAGCAATTGAAGATTTGAAGCGTCATTTACATAAGGATTGACTTCAAATGAGTATATCTTGAGTTCTAGAGCTCATATCAATCCAAGGATAAGTGGAGGTGAAATCTTTTATTCTTAGCTTTTAAACGACATGTCACACGCCTCATTTGGCCAAGTAACGAGAGAGATATGACGGTCCGAAAAAAGTGTTGTCCAACACAAAAAGCGCACCGTGCACCCTAGCCATCTGAAAAAGGCTAGGTGACAATTCACTTATAAATTATAGGTAAATCTCATACTTCACACATAACTCGTCAACTATACATAAATCCATTTCAAACACAAACACTATTCTCGTCACGATTATCATCATGCTCAAGCAAGTTAAACAACAGAAACCATCCAACATGTCGCTAGGTATGTCGTTCAAATCATGAAATTCATAATTCACATTATGCCTATACCGTATAAGAATCTCAAACTCACTAATATTACCTATATACGTGCTTGAAAATGAACATAAATTTATTCATAGAATCATGTATATTGCACTCCTCGACAAGATTAAACATGTCCTCATATCGCTAGGTAGGAAAATTACACTTGTATGCAAATTGTGAAAGGAACGAAGCAAAATCCGGCCTAGGTAGATCGACAACTGCTTGAGGTCGGTCGACCCAAATCTAGGTCGATCGACCCAAGTCCCAAGTCGGTCGACCAGGACCTCCCAACATGCGTTAAACTGAAATTTTCTATAATGCGACAATTCATACACAAAATTTACAATTTCTCTTGAGCTAACATACAATATACCAAACAACTTATAACGTAGAAGTCAATTTGTTTACAACACCTTAATACATTCCAGCATAACTGTCATTTGCATCATAATTACTAACATGTTCGGTATTAATTCATACAAATTAAAATTTTCACTTATATGCATAAATTCTCACAAATTAGTAAATATGTTTCATTCACATTTGATCCTCCCATTATAAACACAAATATAGTTGCAAATAAATTCACTGTTAGCTACTCAAATCATCATGTAGGCTACTAATTCATGCTATCATTCAAGTGTATCCATATCTCTAGACATGCCATACTAAATTCATTAAATCACATAATTCTTCCATGCCAACATATTTCTAACATATTGTATAATTACTCAAATTCACATATTAACAATGTCATTAACTCATTATGCAAAATACTTGAATCACTCATACATATTATCTTATAATACAACATCTCATACTTACACAAAAACACTTTCCTAACAATTAACATTATGTTCAGTAAACTAATCATTATAAACATGATCTTTGTCTCAATAAACTAATCGACTTCACTTCTATCTGTCACGATCACCCATGACCAAGCATCTCTCTTACAAGCCGTACTTATCAGAAGGTGGTACTCTTCGTATTATAAGATTCGTCTAACTCATGCATTAAGACCAATATATATGTAAAACAAGGTATTAAAAGTAAAAGAACATCTTTGTAAACATTATGACATTCCAGGAGGTCCCAAGGTAAGCATAAGACCATAATAGAGCTACTAGGTTGAGTACTCAATATACTTGGTCGAGTAAAGAACACTCGGTCGAGCACTCGTGTTAGTCGGTCGAGTCTCTCACTCCAGTAGCTGACCAGAAATTCACAGGGACTGTACTCGGTCGAGTACAAAGGTGCACTCTGTCGAGTACCTATGCAGTTCTCAACAATGTCCAGTTTTCGTAAAACAGTCATATCTCACTCGTTTGTTGGTCATTCTGAGTGTGTGACCTACAGTTAGAATCGTAAGAGAACAAGATATCATCTCCAATTTTAATCACATCAATATCATTTCTGGAACTCTGCTTATGACGGTTTTAAGACAACCTTTCCACAATCGATCTTCATACAAATCAAATCTTCTTAATAAAACAACTTAGACATTAAAGATGCAAAAAATAACAACCCAATACTCCTAAAACCAGTATTTTAGATGAATCTTTATCATACTAACATATATTTTAAGGAAAACATTCAATATACATGACAAAAGCCGCCTCACTTCACATATTCGATGCTTCCACAACTCGCATCACTACTTTTACCAATTTGTTCATACTTTCCCACCAATAATACTAATCACATCATGCTCATTTAAAGCACATATAAAACACATCACAATTGATACTATTCACCCTATTAATCAACATACTCATACCAACCATATTGCTCAGAAAACCATAATATTACCACACATATCAACATCTATGCACATATACATTCATCCATATGAACTAACACATTATATAACTTCCAAAACATAAAGCACATAACATACATTCTACCCCACTCTCGCATCTAGCCCGCAGTGACCGGCTCGAGATCATATGGGACATAGTGCGATTTTAGGACATCTCCCAAATCTTTGAGGTAGATCCAAACAATCTCTACCCGGGTTCATTTTAGTAGACACCCTACGTTCATTTGGTTCATTGGTTTAGGTTCCAAGATCGTCGCTCTGATACCACTTTGTAACAACCCATTTACCAAAGAGTCTTACCAAGGCCTACCTTAGCAAATGGGAACATTAACACCTCGGTTGCCCAAGGTAAAGTATATCAAATAGACCATAATGAAACATTTGTTAAGATAGTGTAAATACAAGTCTCAAAACCAAGACATATTACATCTGGAAAACCAAAAGGTGAAAAAGTCTAAAGACTCCACGGAAGCTATAAACGAAACTGAAACGTCGATGTCCCATCCAAACCAGCAAGCTAGCTCAAACATCAACACCTGTCAAAACTCATTGCTCCGCATTTGCCGACAATATAAAATGGATCACAATAGAGCACATAAGAAACAACACACAACCAAACATACATCAGCAGATATTCCAACATCATAATCTCATGGAAAAGTAATCATACACCACAATCAAGCATCCATATCCAAGCTCCAAGAACAAGTGCCTGAATCGCAGCTCGGACATGACTACTAACCGCAGCTAGTATTCCCTGCCGGATTCTCATCATAACGAGAAATCTACACCGCTAGTGGGTGACCGCAGCCAGTCCACCTAAAGCCCCGGAAATCGCAATTTGCGAACCCAAGTCCATTAATGTGCACATCCCCCTTACGTCGAGAGACACAAGAGGCGAACAATGGGGGTGAGACCATCTCTCGATATGGCTCACAATATCAACACAATATTACGGTCATAACATCACCATCATATGCCACAATAATCACAATCATCATATTCCACATTAGTCATAACCATAGCAATAATCACACAACATCATACTGAGTAGGGAAACCTTACCTTTTCGCAATCCAAGCACACATAAGCAATCAATAACAATTCTCCATGAGACCATCACCTACATACAATAATCACATATGATCACTATAAACCCTAATCAAAGATACATAACAACATAATCACAATCCCCCCAAATAACTCAAATTTGGATTTAAGACTAATACCAAAATTCAATAAAGACAAGATCTAGAACATACAATCCAATATATGCGAGACTTACGAAACCCGAAGACCAAAATGGTAGATCCATGCTTAGTAATTGATTAGGGTGACTAAGGAGTGAATTAGGTTTGTAAAATGTTTATAAAAATGTTGAAGACGACTTAAATGGTTATTTTATACTTCCTAATCATTCTAATCAAAACCGCTCGAAAACACGACTTCAGACCGTGCATTCGGCCGAGTACGCAATACTCGAGCAAGTTCCTCACTGACTCGGTCGAGTGACCCCTAGGCAGAAGTTTGACCAAACACAAGTCTACGCTACTCGGTCGATTATGGTCCACTCGACCGAGTACCTACCTATCAGGATATGTAGTATTACATTAGTCAAGAGCGGAACAACTCAACGTCCTTAATAACCGGTCAAAAACACTTGCACACAGGTTAGAGAAGTGACAATAGGAGGTAAAAATCAAGTTATACAAGACATAAACAAGTGAAGTATAAACATGTAAACGATATGCTTCAGACCCCTTGCAAGAAGGCACCCTACCTCATGGATGCCTTGTTGTGAGTTGAAGGGGCGGAGTGAGACCTGCTAATTGTCTCACATCAGCTAGGTTATTAGGTTAGTTTAAATAAAGGTCTTAATTTATTCACCTCTTTACTCGGGACGAGAAAATGTTCGGTTTGGGGATATTTGATGTGACTCATATTTACGCACATTTAGTCCCCCAACTAGCCTCGTTCCACACGCTTTTATGTATGTATTAGGGTCATTTCTTATCTTTAGTTACCTATTTACTATCTATGAGGTTTTGGTGCTTTTGGTAGGAGAATAGTGCCGACCTTGGATTCATGAAGCATTTCAGGAGCTAAATTAATCGCACTTAACGACCAAGCAAGAAGGAGGGATCAAGACTAAAGGCCATAGTAGTTATATGAAGTATTCGGGCAATGATCCCACGAGTCCTGAAGAGCCCAACAAGTCTTGGGGAAGCAAATCAAAGGAGCAGGCACAGGTGGAAGAATCGTGCGGGTCCTCCCTGAATCACGCGAATCCTCCCTGAAGCGCACGAATCCTCCATGACTCGTGCGAATCCAGAGACAACTCGTGCGATTCCTCCCTGACTCGCACGATTTCCCCAATAGATTACTTCATCCGTTCATTGCAAGTACTCCCACGATTCCTACTAGCTCTAGCTCTTCCTTGGACTAATTTAAGGGGCCTAATCGTCATTTAAACCATTAGTTTACCCTAATTACACGACAAAGCTCTTGTCTTTGATAAGGATGACGACGTCTTATAACATAATCATGAAACCTATTGAAATATTTATAAAACAGCTCATGCTCATATTGGAGGAAGTATTTAGTAGCCATCTATCAAGTAAACTAAGACAAAACTAACTAACTAAAAATTAACAATTGTTTTCCCCGGCAACGACACCAAAATTTGGTGAGCCAAAGTCGTATGCTCCCAAAGATAATATTTATAACACTTAACACCTTAAACTAAATTTAGTATATGGTAATAAGGATCGATCCACAGAGAAGGCTATGCAATTAATGTGTAAATAATATAGAGTACAACTAACAAGAGAAGGGGGGAGTTTATATTGATTGATTATAACTAATGACTAAAAAGACAAAGTAATAAGTAAATAAGATGAATTCAGATGATTAAAAGGTCTAGGGTCAAAAAACATCCATTATCAAAAAACCAATTGATCATCGATTGTCTTTAATCCAATTACTCTCAAGTAAGTTTATTGTGGAAATACGGGTTTCGTTTTTCCTCTTAAGTTTAGTCAACTAACACGAAACGCGATATTAGAAGACCCTAATTATTGAACAATCTAATTCCATGCATCTAGATTTAATCCAACAACAGCATTAACAATTTAAGGAAGCAATAAAGATAATGATCTTTAACAAAAGCGGTTAACGATTCGAATTATATGTTTAGTCTCTACTTCGTCCTAATAATGATGAAACGCATACAAATTATTAGGATAAAGTTTGCTACTTTAGTCTAGATTAATTGAACAATTACGGATTCAATTTCCAAACTTACAATAGATTAAAGTAAACAATTACCAATTGATCAGTTAGCAAAAGGAAACGATAATCATAAAATACGAGCAAGAGACATAAAAAATACTTGAGAAATAAAGAAAGAAAGGAACAATCTCACAATTAATTGGAAGATAACTTCAGTTTATCAATCCAAGAAATGGAGGATTAGTTCCTCATAATTTCTTGCCAAGACAATAATTAGGGTTCTTCTCTAAAAATTGTGTAAGTAATTTCTAAAACATGAAATAATAAGCTATATAGTAATTAGGTAAAACTAGATTAGGAAATAAAGTACTAAAAGTAATAAAAACCATTGGAATACACCGAGTAAAATAAAGCAACAAACGAGTCCTCCTAACCGCTGAATTACGCGACCAAAGCACCAACTAGTGTCAAATGTAGGTCGCACCTCGATCGAATGTCAGTCGCGAATTTTGTTGCTGTCTTCTGCATGTTTGTCGTATGCGCGCCTGATTAGAGCGAAATATGGCCAACGCTTTCGCACACATCTCAAGGTATCTTCATAGGTTTTTAGGGACTAAAACATTAGTCTTGCTTAGCATGTTTCAAACATCGACCCAAACACAATCGTAAACTTTATTAATCTATATCTCAATTTAATTACTCTCAAAAATGCAATCAACATCATGAAATAGGGATGATACAATTACGCCTCTAAATGGTACTTATTTCACCAATAACTCATCTAAATCGACACTTTTTATACCGTAATAAATCCGTCTTATCAGTAGTACAAAGGAATACTGTGTTTACTAAAAAAGTCTACCGCAAAATGCGAATATAAAATCGATCGGAAAAATACGAAGCAAAGATTTGAATGGTATCTTAGGGATGTCATTGAGGTGGGGCAATGATTGATATAGGCTCTCATGCGCTCGTATCCTCCTAGAAAAACTAAGTGCACATAGATCCCCAACCCCCCCCCCCCCCCCCCCCCCCCCCCCCCTTGTGAGTATAAATTTCCAAAACCATGTCTGTCCCAGTGGGAGTAAATATAAAACCGTACTCGGCCCACTTACCCATTTTTCCCCTGCACCATAATTTTATTCGTAAAAGTTGGTTTAATCACTATTAATTTCCAATTTTAGGGAATTGATCATTAAAACTTTATTTTTTTCAATAAGAAG
This sequence comes from Silene noctiflora, assembly GCA_009801015.1. Classification (NCBI taxonomy): domain Eukaryota; kingdom Viridiplantae; phylum Streptophyta; class Magnoliopsida; order Caryophyllales; family Caryophyllaceae; genus Silene; species Silene noctiflora. Next base: position 21,174 of record VHZZ01008353.1, read on the forward strand.
TTAGTAAAAAGTTTTTCTTTTTTTCAACTTGTTCCGGTCATTTGTTTGTCTATTTGATTTTGGAATGTCTCAATCAATTGTTTGCCTTTCTATTTTGGGCCTTTGACGGGCAATTGGATCCTCCATAGTCAATTTGATTCATTTGTCATCTATTAATTGATCCACTCCTCTTTCATCGGTCTTTATACCGAAACCAGGGTCGTCCAAGGGATTTGCGGGGCTTTATTCTAAAATACCAATTCGAGGCCCCATATTATAAACAGTTATTATCTGTTAAGGCGGTAATATACCTTAAATACAATAGTACGCCTTGTGTAAGACCGTTTTAAATTAATTTTTTTTACGAACCCTCCTTTTATTTTTGCTTTATTTAAATCGGTGTGAGTGTGATGTGACTCGTATTTGCGCACATTTAGTCCCCCAACTAGACTCATTCCACACGATTTTATGTATGTATTAGGGTCGTTTCTTGTCTTTAGTTACCTATTTGCTATTTTATGAGGTTTTGGTGCTTTTGGTAGAAGAAGAGTGCCGACCTTGGATTCATGGAGCATTTCGGGAGCTAAGTTGATCGCACTTAATGGCCAAGCGAGAAGTAGGGATCAAGACTAAAGGTCATAGTAGTTATATGAAGTATTCGGGCAATGATGGAGAGCCCCTACGAGTCTTGAAGAGCCCCCACGAGTCTTGGGGCAGCAAACAAAAGGAGCAGGCACTGGTGGAAGACTCGTGCGAGTCTAGAGCCAACTCGTGCAAGTCCTCCCTGACTCGCACGAGTCCCCCAAAAGACTAAAATACTACTAACAAATAGTCAGTGGTAAGTAAGGTATCGTATCCACAAGAAGGCGGTAATTATCTAGTTTGATATTAATTAAGTTCGTCTTAAAGGTAATATGTTTCTTGAAGGTTTTGTTTGTTTAACTAACACTAATTACAATAAAGTAAATAAGAAGAATTCGATAAGATTAAAAAGTCTAGGGATCAAGTTCACTAGGTCAAATATCCGGGGGCGATGATTTAACTAATTAATTGAGCAGTTATATTGTTTAAGGTCATATGATCGGTCGACTCAAATATGTCCTTCAGATCTAAACTTAACATGCGGTCGCTATCATTAAATCAGTCTATTTAATTGTCGCAAAATATACTAGTCTTAACCTGGTCGGTGAAAATCCTAGTTTGCATGACTAATTAACTAATCCTGGCCAGTAACTAATCAATTAGATTCAGGACAACAATTAAACAACAATATAAAGCAATCTAACAATAAATTCATTAAGATAAACCCCTTTCTAACAACCTAGATTCCTTTTCACCCTAGATTATAAAATTAGCTACTCATACTAAAATTAATAACAACAATAAAGTGAAGGAACATCATAATTAAAAGCATGTAAAAGATGAATAATAAAGCAATTATAAAACTAGAACTTGAATTAATAATAAATGAAAGAAGATTAACAAAGTACCGTAAATAAAAGGCGTAGATCTGGAAGAACAATAATAGCTAAAACTAAAACTAAGGATTTTCTATGAGTTTGTATGTAAAATAATGCGTAACCTAATAATCAAGCATGAGTTTCTTATTTATATTACAAATAAATTGACTTAAGGAAAGTTCCGAGAAAGTGTTCGGCGAAGTGGATCCTCGATCGAGTCAAGCATACTCGATCGAGGACATCATGCTCGATCGAGGTACCACCTACTCGATCGAGGAAGTAACCTCAGCTTCTTCGTCTTGCGATTTCTTCTCTTCTTTCCATCTTTCCTCCTTGGTTTATGATAAGTCCATTTTATATACAATTTCACCCCATATTTTAACTCGGTTTTATATGCTATTTGCACTTTTATTAGTGTTTATTTGAGCTAATATCGTGTTCTGGTTGTTTTGTATACGTATAACATGTTTTGTAGGAAATGTAGCTTTTATTAGCTAAATCCCGACAAAAAGAGCAAATATCGAGAACAAGAAGCTAAGTGGAAGTTGGATTGGATTATG